>JBBGZY010001260.1:187500-402500 GCA_037952925.1 Lithobates clamitans
AATTTAATAACTCTAATTTTAATTTAAATATGTATTTTTAACTCAAAAAGGACTTTCTATTGCTTTCAGCCTCCTCCTGTATGTAGGAGCATAGCCACCATCTCTTGCTCACTTCTGAGATGGGCTAGGAACTGTGAACTTTGGGATCTGTAGTGTTGGTAGTGCCGTGCATATGACAGCAATTAACATGCACTGTTCATTCCAAAAAACTAAACTTAAGTGAGGGGGTAAAGGATTTGGAAGCTCATGGAGGATGTTACAAGGAGGCAGAAAAATACAGTAAGAAATAATTTAATGATAATAGTTTACAGGACCGTTAATGCAGAGATTACAAAAAGTTACTAATACTCAACTAAGCTGCAACAGTCTATTGCTTGCAAGGTCCCCTCAACAGCGCTGGCATCTTCTGGGTTGTTGTTCTTGGTGCTGGTCTTTGGCTGTTTGGATTGGCCCGTGTGGAATGACATCGCTTCCGCTCATCCACAAGGGTGCAATCATGCCAGCACACTTGCATTGCGCCGGAATGTAAACTGAGCTGTGCAGGCGCAACTCAGTATACATTCTGCAGAGGACTGCGAACAGGTAGACAAGTGTTTGTTTTTTTTTTGTTTTTTTTGTTTTGTTTTTTTTTGTTTGTTTTTGCAGAAGAGACGATGCATATCTCTTCTGCAATAAAGAGCCCTGCCTCCTTGGGCATTTTTATTTTTTGCCTTCAGTTAGACTTTAAGGACTGGTTCACACTGCCGCGGCTTGACTTGAGAGTCCAAAATCGCTTGACAAGTTTTGCCCCATTAACGGCAATGGAACCGTTCTAATTGGTGCGACTCAATTCGCTCCGACTTGGAAAAAGGTTTTTGCACTACTTTGGGTGACTTCAACACGACTTGCATTGAATACTGTTAAAAACGTATGCAAGCCACAATGAATTTGCGCTGGGATGTCGGCTTCAAAGTCACGCGGGTGTGAACCAGGGCTAAGTAATGAAAGTTTGTGGATTATTTTGGGAGAATAAGGATATTTGGTGTCACTTTAATACACACATCCGAACATTACAACGTTAAATACAATTCTCAGGTTTATTTAAAAACGTTACTTCTTTGTATATTATATGTGCTCCTATTCCACTGAACAGCAGCATGACAGTCCTCTGCAGACATGCTTAATTGAATTAGAGGAACAGCCTGCTGCTTGCTGGCTCTGATAGACTTTTGTTGATGTCAGTGTAGGCCTGACATTAGATTTGTAGCTTGCAGATTAATATGCATTGACATCCCTGTGAAGCTGCAGAGATAACGTTCCCCCATGCTGAATGCACGGCTGTCCCCTTCCAGCTATTATGTGACTCATTCCTGTGCTGCTTGTACCTTTTTTTTTTTTATAAATTCTGCAACCTTTTATAATCTGCTTTTATGATCGTACCTTAAAAGTAGATTTTAGCTTATTGTGAAATGGAACTGGTCTCTGGATAGGGGTAGCCTTTTAAAATCTTACCATGGTCAATAGTATAAATTATAGATAAATATCATTAAAAATGCATTTATTTAAAGGCGCTGCTTTATTTTCACAAATGCTGGTTAAATCCTTCTACTAGAACAAATTACCGGTAGTTAGACCAACAATGTAAAATAGTGGCAGGCCTCAGGACAGTGATTTTCTGTGTGCATAATGTTATGTCCATGTTTTTTATAAATTAAAAAGAATCAGATTTCTAAAATGAATAATCAGTTACGGTAATTATTTAATCTTCTATTTGGATTTTAAAGGCAACCAAATGAAATTGATATACTATTTTTAATAAGATTTTTTTTTTTTTTACATCTTTAATTCCAAAATCTTTAAAAACACGTTAAACCCCTCCTATCCAGACCAAGTTTCAGCTTTCAGCGCTGACGCACTTTGAATGACAATTGCGCGGTCATACAACACTGTACCCAAATGAAATTGTTATCATTTTTTCCCCCCATGAATAGAGCTTTCTTTTAGTGGTATTTGATCACCTCTACGTTTTTACATTTAAAAAAAAAAAATACATTTTTTTAAATATATTTTGTTATAAAAAATTTAAAACGGGTAATTTTTCTCCTTCATTGATGTACGCTGATGGGCACTGTTAGGCGGCAGTGATGGCCACTGTTAGGCGGCAGTGATGGCCAGCACTGATGGGTGGCAGTGATGGGCACTGATCAGTTACACTGATAGGCAGCACTGCTAGGTGGCACTGATTGGCACTACTGGTGGGAACTGTTAGGTGGCACTGTGGGCACTGTTAGGTGGCACAGATGAGGCAGATGTGCCTCTTCCACTTCGGGACTGATGTCCCTCGCATCTGAGCCGGTGATCGGCTTTTTTTTTTTTTTACTCACGCTATCAGCTTTAGTAGAAAAAAACAAACGATTACTGATCTTTTGTTTACATCATGTGATCAGCTATCATTGGCTGACAGCTGATCACATGGTAAGGGGCTGGGACCGGCCCCTTGGATCGGTGATCACCCGAGTCTCAGTGACTCGATGGTCACAGGGCGCGTGCACAGGGGAGGCTGTCATACAATGGCCTTCCGGGAATTCAGTTCCGCGCTGTGGCCGTCATTCGGCCATAGCGTGGATGTCAAGTGGTTAAAGCAGAACTTCACCCAAAAGGGGAAGTCTCACTCTTTCTGCTCCTTTACATTTGGCACACTTTTTTTTGAAGGAAGGGGTGAGTCAGCCGGTACCTGATTTTGGCAGAAACTCGCTCCCCCACTTCTGTTCAAATCGCTGCGGTGATCTGAGCAGAAGTTTGCCCCCCCCCCCCCCCCCCCCCCCCGCAGCCTTCTGGGACACATCACAGGTCAGACAGCGAGAGCAATCAGCGCAGTGCGACTCGCGCATGTGCACTTGGAAGCCAGCTGTAATGCCCCAAGACTTTACTGCTGGTTTCCTTTAATGAAAATGCCGGGGCCTGCACCTAAAGCCAATTGAAGAATTGGCTTGGGTGAGGGCATCGCTGCATCCAGGGGCAGGTAAGGATCCTTATATTAAAAGATATATTAGGAACCAATAGGGAATCTCCCAGCTTGAGCAGAGAACTCTGCACTTAATCGAGGAAATGCTGTGTTACGATCGGGGGGGGGGGGGGGTAGAATCTCGATTCGTTAATGATTAACCATGCAGCTCTACAAGTTTGGCAAAGCAGGAAAAGTTTACAGTGAGTGAGACATATGTGCTGGGTGATATTCCCAAGACCATTGCCTATTACATAGTTATAAAGTTCTCTATTACAGCTTGGTAAACTGAATGGGACACCAACGCATTTTACATTTTTTGAGGCAATTTCTTGCTCAGGGATGTATCATATCGCCAACAATCGCATAAGGCCCATTGTATTAGCTCCCCATCGCGTCTCCCAAATGGCAGACCACTCACCTGCAAGGACCACATACAGTACCTTGAAAAAGTATTCATACCTCTTGAAATTTTCCACATTTTGTCATGTTACAACCAAAAACGTAAATGTATTTTATTGGGATTTTTTTATGTGACCAACGCAAAGTGGCACATAATTGTGAAGTGGAAGGAAAAGGATAAATGATTTTCCAAAATGTTTACAAATATGTGAAAAGTGTGGCGTGCATTTGCATTCGGCCCCCTTTACTCTGATACCCCTAACTAAAATCTAGTGGAACCAATTCCCTTCAGAGGTCATCTAATTAGTAAATGGCACCTGTGTGTAATTTAATCTCAGTATAAATACAGCTGTTCTGTAAAGGCCTCAAAGGTTTGTTCGAGAACCTTGGTGAACAAACAGCATTATGAAGGCCAAGGAACAAATTGGACAGGTCAGGGGTAAAGTTGTGGAGAAGTTTAAGCACTGGTTCGCATTGATGCTTTTTGACAAGCAGGGTTAGGTTATAAAAAAATATCCCTAGCTTTGAACATCTCTCGGAGCACTGTTCAATCGACACACAGTGGCACATACCGTATTTTTCGCTCCATAAGACGCACCTGACCATATGATGCACCTAGGTATTAGAGGAGGAAAACAAGAAAAAAATATTCTGAACCAAATGGTGTACTAAAATATTTACCAGTGCCCATGAAATGCAGCCTGACCATTGCCATAAATGCAGACTGATTTAATGCTGCCTGACCATTGCCATTAATGCAGCCTGAATATTACTATTAATGCAGCCTGACCTAAGCCATTGCTCGGGCTGCTCTGTCTCCTCAGCAGGTGTCAGGCTGGGAGATCGCCTGGCGCTCGTGGGGGGCCTGGGATGTCTGTCTTCCGGGACTAGCATTGCGACCGCGGCGGTGGCGGGGGGGCGATGCCGATTGGGGGGGGGGTGCCTGTCGTATATTCGCACCATAAGACGCAGAGACATTTCCCCCCATATTTTTGGGGGAACAAAGTGCGTCTTATGGTCCGAAAAATACGGTAATTGTGTCGTGGAAGGAAAATGATGAATGGTTTTCCAATTTTTTTTAACAAATATGTGAAAAGTGTGGCGTGCATTTGTATTTAGCCCAAAGTCAATACTTTGTAAAACCACCTTTTGCTGAATTTACAGCTGCAAGTCTTTTTGGGGATGTCTCTACAAGATTTGCACATCTAGAGAGTGACATTTTTGCCCATTCTTTGCAAAATAGCTCAAGCTCTGTCAGATTGGATGGAGAGCATCTGTGAACAGCAATTTTCAAGTCTTGACACAGATTCTCAATTGTATTTAGGTCTAAACTTTAACTGGGCCATTCTAGCACATGGATATGCTTTGATCAAAACCATTCCTTTGTAGCTCTGGCTGTATGTTTAGGGTCATTGTCCTACTGGAAGGTGAACCTCTACCCCAGTCTCAAGTCTACACACTCGCACTTTTTCTTCCAAGATTGCCCTGTATTTGGCTCCATCCATCTCCCCATCAACTCTGACCAGCTTCCCTGTCCCTGCTGAGGAAAAGTATCCCCACAACATGATACTGCCACCACCATGTTTCATGGTGGGGACGGTGTGTTCAGGGTGATGTGCAGTGTTAGTTTTCCACCACACATAGCATTTTGCTTTTAGGCTAAAAAGTTACATTTATTACATTTTGGTCTCATCTGACCAGAGCACCTTCTTCCACATGTTTGCTGTGTCCCCCACATGGCTTCTTGCAAACTGCAAGTGAGACTTGGTTCCACTAGATTTTAGTTAGGGGTATCGGACTAAAGTGGGCTGAATACAAATGCACGCCACACTTAGATATTTATTTGTAAAAAAAATTGAAAACCATTTGTCATTTTCCTTCCACTTCAGAATTATGTGCTGCTTTGTGTTGGTCGATCTCATAAAATGCCAATGAAATACATTTGTTTTTGGTTGTAACCAGGGTGGATAAAAATCAAAAAAATCAGATTTTTTTTTTCATTTAAATTCTTTTGGAGTAAAAATCTAAAGATAGTTTTCTATTTAAGATACATGAATAATTTAGTTTATTCATCATGAAATGGAGCTTAGTTCAGGAATATTCCTTTTATCCTATTGTTTTGCAAATCTATCAACACTACAAACTGTACGATTGAATCGGTTCTGAAATCGCTGTTTACTAACCTGACAGCTTATTATTCTAAATAGGAAACCTTCATTTTGTTTGCAAATATTAAAGATTCTAGCTACCAGCAAGAATAAGTCCTTACATTTAAAGAGCACCCATCATTTCAGACCCATAATGGCAGTGCCTGTTGGCGGCATCCACTCACCTGCTGCCGCCACGTCCCTCGCCTTGTTGTGTCACTACCACACCACCAGCTGTCCCATTAAAGTGAATGGGACTGTCAGTGAGTCAACAGCGGGTCAGAGGAGGAGCTGCGGGACAGAGATGACCGTTTCTCTTTAAAAATTATGATTTAAATCAAGCATTTTTACTAGTAATTTAAATCAAATCTGACCTGGTTGTAACATGACAAAATGTGGAAAATGTAAAGGGGTGCGTATACTTTTTCAAGGCACTGGATGCCCATACAGGTGGAAGGTACTGTCATAAGTGTGACCAAAACTTAGTGCCAGACCCCTGCCCTTGTCACCAATTCGTGACAAAAGCCTGGTCAACCTCACAACGCACTGTCACCTATGCAACAATTCTACTCTCAGCCTCGCCCTGCAAAAAGATTTCCCAGCTCGCGGGATCACAATCTAAGTGCCAGCAGGCCGAGAGTGATTGCCATTGGGTTAAGGTAACCAAATAATTAACCCTTTACACTGCCACCAGATAGCTTTGGGCCTATCAACTCTTCACAATATTCGCAATGACAATTATGATTTTAAAATAAACATCTAAAGCACACTGTCACCACAGATGGGTATATTCAGAAATGTATATTACAGTAGCACTCTTCAGGAGACAGGAATGCTTTGAGTTTGTGTTGGCACAATACAGATAGTTTAACACTTTTCAAAATATGGTTTAACCACTTCCGGACCGCAGCACGCCGATATACGTCTTTACTTTGAAGAGGGATATTGTTGTTATGGCAGCAGCTAGCTGCCATAACCTCGGTATCCTCTTCTTCGGCCGGTGGTCCGGTTTTCGATAAGAGTGGTCTCTGTGGCGGACTCGCGCGAGATCACTTTAATCGGCGGCAGGAGAGGGTCCAACCTCCCACCGCGCTTCGTTGCCCTCCGCCGCTTACCAGAGCCATCAGCAGTGGTGGAGGCGATCGGATCTTCACCTTTGCTGGCCATAGAGACGAGGGAGGGGAAGATGACCCCCACCTGTCTCTATAACAATGCAGGGTGGAAGCGACGTCAAAACGTCACTTCCGCCCATAGCTCTTAAATGGCCATTTTTTTAAAACATTTTTTAATGACAAATTAAAGAAAAAAAAAAATTTTAACTTTTTTTTTTTTTAATTATTGCATTTAAGTGGAAATATGAGATCTGAGGTCTTTTTGGCCCCGGATCTCATGTTTAAGAGGACCTGTCATGCTTTTTTTTTTCTGTTACAAGGGATGTTTACATTCCTTGTAATAGGAATAAAAGTGACACAATTTTTTTTTTTTTAACAGTGTAAAAATAAAAAATAAAAGGTAAAATTAATTAAAAAAAAAAATAATTTCTTTTTAAATGCGCCCTGTCCTGCCGAGCTCGCGTGCAGAAGCGAACGCATACGCGAGTAACGCCCGCATGTGAAAACGGTATTCAAACCACACATGTGAGGTATCGCTGCGATTGGTAGAGCGAAAGCAATAGTTCTAGCCCTAGACCTCCTCTGTCACTTAAAACATGCGACCTGTAGAATTTTTTTTAAACGTCACCTATGGAGATTTTTAAGGGTAAAAGTTTGTCGCCATTCCACGAGCAGGTACAATTTTGAAGCGTGACATATTGGTTATCAATTTACTCGGCGTAACATTATCTTTCACAACGTAAAAAAAAAAAATGGGCTAACTTTACTGTTGTCTTATTTTTTTAATTAAAAAAAGTGAATTTTTTCCAAAAAAAAGTGCGCTTGTAAGAACGCTACGCAAATACAGTGTGACAAAGTATTGCGATGACCGCCATTTTATTCTCTAGGGTGTTAGAAAAAAAATGTATAATGTTTGGGGCTTTTAAGTAATTTTCTAGCAAAGAACCATTTTTTAACTTGTAAAGAACACTACTCAAAAACAGGCTCGGTCCTTAATTGGTTAATAAAAAGGTAAAAAATGGTGCAGATAAAATATTTATGGAAAAGGGGTGTTGCATGGAAACAAAGACAATAAAGCAATAGAGACATTAAAAGGAGTTAAAAATTAAAGAATACTTGCAGATCCTGGTTTCAGCAGCGTCCAGTGAATAAGCAAAAACGGTACAGTGGCTCTCTCAAGTTCGGTTAGGTGTTCCTTGGTTTGATGTTAAAAAAAGTTCTGTCACAATGTGGTTCCATTCCACTTTTCTTCACATCAAGCAGGGTGTTGACCGAGACCATCTGACCAGTCATCCAGTCTAAGGGGTGATTGTTGGGATGTCACCACTTTTATGACCAAGTCCCAGATAGTTTTCTATAAGTATTAATATATCTGAATATTTGCAGGGTACAGTCGGCTACCTAACATATTATTGTCCAGCATTTAATTAGCTTTGAAATGGATATAGATATGACATGTCTCGGAGATCCATTTCTCATAGGGGTGTGGAGGCCTAATTCACTCTGGTGCCTCCTAGCAAATGGTTGTTTGGGCTCAAAATGCTACCCAATAGCTGATGAAGGTGAATAAGACTTTATTCTGGCTATGCTGTCATGATTTCAGATGTTATGGACTCTACCGGGATGATGAATTCTACTGAGAGATGCATATTTTATAATTTCCAACTAAGGTATTTATGATAACCCAGTATAGGAATGTAAAAATACTGCGCTAACAGAACAGTAGCAAAAAGCAGCAGCATACAGTGCGATAACACCAGAAAGTCTAAGGAATGGGGGAAGCTGTGCTAAAAAATGAAGTCCATAACGGTTGACATCAAGGAAAACAATGTCCATTGAAAACATGAAAAATAATAATAACACCACAGTGTGCATATACAAGCAGTGTGCCCAACCACCGTAGCTGTTGATTGAGCTTACCAGACGACAAGCTTAAAAAGGCAGATGGCTATAGCCCAGCCAAGGCCTCTAAGCTTGCTGATGATCACGGTGTTCGAATGGCAGGGGATCGCTCACTAAAGCCCACTTCCGGTTTCCACGTACTCTTTCTGAGTGGACGGCATTGACAGGCGTACCGGAGGTGAAATGTACAAGTCCACAGGCTGAGATCGAAGCCCCCGCTGCAAAAAAAGAAAGGGGACTTGCAATAATGCTTGGAAAGATTTTACAGAGAACTCAGCCAAAAAGTTTTCTTCTCTTCTGGGCTATCTATTGAGTATGTGGAAACCGGAAGTGGGCTTTAGTGAGCGATCCCCTGCCATCCGAACACCGTGATCGTCAGCAAGCTTAGAGACCTTGGCTGGGCTATAGCCATCTGCCTTTTTAAGCTTGCCATCTAGTAAGCTCAATCAACAGCTACGGTCGTTGGGCACACTGCTTGTATATGCACACTGTGGTGTTATTGTTATTTTTCATGTTTTCAATGGACATTTTGTTTTCCTTGATGTCAACTGTTGACTTTAGCGCAGCTTCCCCCATTCCTTAGAATTTATGATAACCCAATGTCTATTAAGTCTCTAGTCACTAAAGCGGCCAAGTCCAACACTTTTATGGGTCTTGAGATGTGTATTGGGGGTTAGATTCTGGTAGTCCTATTAACAGATGGATAAGGGGTGTCTGGCATACAGTTAAGAGGTTGTGGATTGTATGCACTAAAAAGGAGGAAGGGGGAGAGCGGAAAAGCTTCCTTAGGACAAAATCGCATGGAAGACTTGTACTAACACCCATTACAACATGGACAGCGCCCAATGTAGAAATGTCCCCTGTGGCTGCATCTGTCCACATTCTTTCCTGCTTTGCTTCCTATTTCACAAGTGGTCTGCCATTTGGAAGGCAGGATGGGTTGCTGATGCATTGGAAAACAATTGGACTTATGCAATTGTTGGTGGCATGATATATTCCTGAGGAAGAAATTGTTTAAAGTTTGCATCGCGTTAGTGTCCCATTCCATTTACCAAGCTGTAATGGAGAAATTTATAGCTATATAATAGGCAATGGTCTTGGGAATATCACCCAGCACATATCACACTCATTGTAAACATTTCCTGCTTTGTCAAAATTGTAATTGTGGATACTTCCTATTGGTTAACATGTTTTTCAACATTATGTTTTTTTATTAAAAGAAGTATATTCCTTTTATGTGATTGCCTTTAAAATCCCAATAGAGGATTGCGTAATTAACCGTTTAGTATTTAGGGAAGATGGCATCCTTTTGCCCCTAACAGAGTGAACCACCTTTATATGTTTTAAATTAATAATTATATCCGTTGGCAATGTACTTATTAAGAGAAGTGGCGTTGAAGAGGCTTCAGCCTTAATTGCCATTGGAGCAGAGTAGGGGAAGTGCTGGTTATCTTTCTAGCAACATGTTGATGGAATTAATGAAAGGATCATGTTGTAAACCTGAAAGGTCGTCATACGTCTCGCCTGTAGCCCATATCTCTTTCTGCAGCTTTTATCAAACCCAGGACTCCTTTTCAAGCCAAGAAATCCAATTTGCATGACTGTAGTTGTCATGTATTGATGTGAACTGACCAATCCATACACTGCTGATAAGCGTCTGTGAGCAAGGTTTATCTACAAATACCGCTATGCTGCCAGCTTCGATATTGATGGCATTTACTGGGAGACTTTCAGTGTTCTACGAAGGTTATGCCGTAAATACATTATTTTTCTTCCTGTAAATAGATGGCGGGCCTTCTGAAATAGTTGTCACAATAAGCCTCAGTTATGATCTTTGTAAGCTTGTTTTCTTGTGCAGTGCAAGGAAGTACCTGCTGAGCAGTGCTTTGTCAACATTCAAATTGGTGGCTCTTGGCTATCCGTCAGAGGGAAAATTAAGACACAGAAAATACTGAGCTAGAGGTCCATGCATTGACCGGTGATGCATTGTGTTCTGAACTCTGCTGTAGCTTATTGCTCACCAAGACAGGACACTTAATCCATCAGTTTCCATGGCTCATAAAACTAGTCTTTGGACAATGGAAATGCAGAGGTTGATGCATTATTTTGAGGAATGTCTCGCTTTCTTAAGATGAATGATCTCCGCTATGGCCACATTAAATTCCAGAGCATGCTTCTTGTACGATCCATGAATAATCAGCTGGCTCTACACCATATGCTGGTCTGTTTACTCTTCTTGGTTCTCTTTTAATCCACTAATTGGAAACAGGTAAAGAACAGCCTTTATATGTTCACTATACCAATCAAAGCATCAAGGCAGTCCAAATTGAAAGCTATAAAAGTGGTTGTAAACCCTTACATATACTCGGTGAAGTGACTGGCCTCAGATGATACACAAAGATAAAACAAATCCTCCTATATACTTTGTACCTGTTTATCTGCAGTTTTTTCTTCTCTACATCTGTTCAATTCAGAAAACTTGATGAGCTGTCCGAAAACAGGGAGCGGAGGGCTGAAATTATACACTTCAGAGCTTAATGAGGGGAGCGCTGAGAGATGATTGGAGGGAAGAGACACACCCCCTTTACACAGGAAAAGAGCTGAGGCTGTCAATCTGCTGTTGGTCCCTCCCCGTCACCATTTTTATCTTGGTGTCAGGAAAACTTGTCAGAAGTGACTCGTGCTGATAGCAGAGGAATAAAGCAGTAGACATAAATGACGCTAATGCCGCGTACACACGAGCGGACTTTACGGCTGACTTGGTCCGGCGGACTTTTCGACGGACTTTCCGAATGAACGGACTTGCCTACACATGATCAACCAAAGTCCGACGGATTTGTACGTGATGACATACGACTGGACTAAAACAAGGAAGTTCATAGCCAGTAGCCAATAGCTGCCCTAGCGTCGGGTTTTGTCCGTCGGACTAGCATACAGATGAGCGGACTTTTCGACCGGACTGGAGTCCTTCGGAAAGATTTGAAACATGTTTTATTTCTAGGTCCGTCGAACTTTTGGGAAAAAGTCCGCTGGAGCCCACACACGATCGAATTGTCTGACGGACGCCGGTCCGCCGGACCAAGTCTGCCGTAAAGTCCGCTCGTGTGTACGCGGCATTAGTGCTCTTGAGACAAGTGCATACTACAGAGGGATATTCTTTGTTCAAATTCATGCCTGAGGTTTACAACCACTTTAGTATCCTTCTACAGTATGTGCATTAATATTACACAGGATTTATATGGCATCAACGGTTTGTGCAGCACTTTGTGAAATG
The DNA here is from genome assembly GCA_037952925.1 of Lithobates clamitans. Lineage (NCBI taxonomy): Eukaryota > Metazoa > Chordata > Amphibia > Anura > Ranidae > Lithobates > Lithobates clamitans. Next base: position 199,321 of record JBBGZY010001260.1, read on the forward strand.
TGTATGATGGCAGTTTTCAGCTTGTTGTAACCACCAGTAAGGGGGTCTCCAATATTGTTGCACACGATTTATATAGCGTCAACATATTGCGCAGCGCTTTACAAAATGAAATCAGACAGTGCAGTTACAATATGATTCAATAGAAGAAGAATCAGAGGGCCCTGCTCATTTGAGCCTACAATCTAAAATGGGGAGGGGAAATGATACAAACGGTAATAACTGTGAGGGGTGAGCTGATCAAGTAAATAAAGTTTAGTTGTTAGTATAAGCAGACAGGCTTCTCTAAAGAGAAGGGTTTTCAGGGATTGTCTAAAGGAGTTCCAAAGGATGGGAGAGGCTCTAGAGAAGTCCTGGAGGTAAGCACAGGATGAGGTAATGAGAGGTCTCCATGGTGAACTCCATAGTTTTATGATTGCAAAAAGTTAGAAATCCCGGTAAATGTTTAAGATAACATTTTTAAATCAAATCATTTTATACATGACTTATCACATTTATTTTTACATGCATTTAGAATTTGTGCATAAATTTGTGTTGATGTTGGTCTACCAGAGCTCAATTACTTTGCAGAGTGCAGTATAAACCATATCAGATGATTGAATTTGCTGCTGGTGACACATCATCGCCAGAATCACCCATATGAAGAAACCACTTCCCCTAATGGAATCACTCCTTTACTAGCCTGGATGTGGCTAGATCACACTTGTCAGCAAGTGAGCAGTGAGAGCAACATTTCGAGAGTAAGACTCAGGGCTTTCTTTCTCTGAGAATAGGCGCAGGAACTCCCCCTGTCTGAGTCACCCCTTGTCTCTGCCCCTACCCACCCTTGACCACCGTCCCTTGATTCCACCCCCTACCCACCTACCATAACTGCCTCTTTTAGAGAATACAGAACCAAGTATTATTTTGTGGTGCTAAATCATTTGTATGGAACATGGTAATGATAAAAAGAAAAGCAGTAAAATAGATACCCTGCAGCCAGCAACAATAGAATCCCAGCAATAGATCCCCACACAACAATAGACTCCCCCAGCAACAATGGACTCCACCCCAACAACAATAGATTCCCTGCAGCAACAGTGAACCACCCACAACAAAATATCACACCCAGTAACAAAATATCCACCCAAGCAACATTAGACCCCCCCAGCAACAATAGATTCCCCATCAGCAACAATAGACCCTCACACAAAATCAGATCCCCACCAGTGACAATAGATCCCCCAGCAGTCAACATCAATAGACCCTCCAGCACACCCCACACCCCATGCTATTACATACATTCAGTGCTGGAGGTGCCAGAACTGCGTTCCTGCTGAAAAAAAAGCCCTGGTAAGACTAGAGTGATGTTGCTGACCAAAATGAATATGTAAAGCCCTGTCAGCTGAAAAAAAAGACTATAATAGAGTAAAACTTGTTTAAAAATAAATAGAAGCCCTATAGCTTGTTTTGAGGAGATCTTGTACTAAAGACTCTGCAGCTTCCAGTGGTGCCTTTACATTTCCACTCCAAGACTGTTTGTTAGGATATTACAGTAAGCCAAAATTGTGGACGTCAGCTGACAGCCATTCACAGAAGTGCAGAACAAAGTGCACTCCTGTGATCCATACAAATACTTTGGCCTTACTTCTCCTTTAAGAAAGCTCTTAAAGGTTTAATAATTGTTGTTCTTGTACAGGATTTATATAGCGCTGACAGTTTACAATATAAGGGCATACAGTACAATTGCCATAAAGTAGAAGTCAGAGAGCCCTGCTCGTTAGAACTTAGTTTAAAGCCGACCATACAAGGTTCGAATCTCCAGTTTGGAACCGTTAATGAGAAGGCTGAATGTACCAAGTTGATCAACGGTTTGCATTGATGTGCGGCTTTCGGGACACATCCTTCATTACATTGCCAAAAGGATAGTTCAGAGTCCAGGATTACACCTAAAACCCTGGCACACAAGGACAGGTTGATAGTTTTGCAGTTGATTTTGACATAAAACTCAGGGGCAGAGGCACGGGGGAGAAAATATAAGCTCCGTTTTGGATAGATTGAGTTTGAGGAAGTGGTATAACATCCAGGCTGATATGCCTGTTAGTGAATTAGTGATGCCTGAGGAGACTGATGGAGTGAGCTGAGGGGGTAGAGAGATGGATTTGTGTGTCATTGGCGTAAAACTGGTAATGAAAGCCATGAGAGGCAATTGACTGACCCAGGGTGCAGCAGAGAGGTCCAGGTGTAGGAGTACAGAATAGTGCCCATTGGTTTTAGCCATTTGTAGATCAGTTGTGAGATTAAGGAGAGCAGTTTCTGTGGAGTGTTGAGGCCGAAATCAGGACTGAAGGGAATCGAGAAGTTTGTTCTCAGTCAGATGTTGCTCAGTCGGTTGTAGACCAGGTGTTCAAGTAGTTTGGAGGAAAAGGGGATTAAGGAGATGGGGCATAGGTTGTTAAGATTGGTGAAGTCAGTGGGGGATTTTTAAGGATGTGGGGTGACTAGTGCATGTTTTAGAGAGTTGGGGAAGATTGAAGAAAAGTGTAGAATGGAGCCAGAGGGTGACCGTAGCGTTGGCAAGGGAGCAGGGTGCAGGTGAGCATTAGAAAAAAGTTTAGCAACCACGTCAATAGTAGTAGGGTTGAATGAAGGAAGTAGTGATTGTACCTGTGGACATGGGGTGTTAAGTGGGGGAGGTATCTGTGCCCTGGAGATCTCCTCATGAATTTGATCAATCTTATTATTTATGTGATTGGCAATCCCCTGGGCAGTGAGTGAGTTGGTGGGTGGAGGTAGTCGAGGACGAAGAAGAGAGTTGGAGGTAGAGAAGAGTTGAAGGGGACTAAATGAGAAGGTGTCAATGAGAGTGATAAACTAGGTCTGCTTGGCAGTGAGGAGGCAGGAATAGTTTTTTTGGAGGGAAAATTTATATTGGTTGAAGTCTTTCTCAAGAGCGCAGCTATGTTTTTTGAGACTTCTGGTGTCCTCTTGTTTGCCAAGGTTGTAGGGGTTCAGGGCCTTATTGTGTGTGTGTGTGTGTGTGTGTGTGTAGGGGCAAGCTGGTCTGGGGAGGATGACAGCGAGCCGTTATTGGTATATTTATTTACCTACACTTTGTGCTAAAGTTTTCCTGTTTTTTATGTCAGAAATTGGAAAGTGTATATGTACCATTTTTTTAAGCCGCAGACAAGGGTGTATGACGCTAATGCCTGCTCACTGAACAACAATTTGGTATTGTCATTTTCCATTTGGCAGCTAGCTGGCTGGTAAACCAGTTCATATATAATTATTTAGTTGCTTGCCTGAAGCTCTTTTTAAATTGATTTCTTTCTAGGAGACTTCAAAGTTTTTCGATATTCATTAGTGACTGAATACAATGCTGAACACTAACAATACAACGGCATGGAAGCTATTTAATATATGAATAAAATTACAGTGACTTTCTTTACTATTCAAAATTTTTAGCTTCAAAAGCTCAGTCGGGTATCTTGTCACTGAGGCACAATTTAGATCAGAGAGATGGTTTCTTCCAAATATGGATTTCAGAATAAGAATAATGATTTTACAAGGGTTTCTGTGTCTGTTTTATATCTGAGCTCAGAATGAATTGTAGATCATGCTGGAAAATGAGTACAGAGGAAATGTAGTGGCATTGTTCATAGCAACCTACAAACTCTCCATTTCCATAAGGTGTCTGAAAGATGTCAGTTGGTATCCAATTGCTATGGTAACACCACATTTCAAAGCAAAAGTGTTCAGTGTTTTTTTTAAAACAATTCTTTTTTTATTCAGACCTTAGTGAGACAGAATTAAACATCTGGCCTTGCATATTAGAATACAAAGCACTTACAGAAAGTAAGAACAGTAACTTATAGCGATGGACATGAATAGTTGCTTACAGAGAAAATTAGGTTTGGTATGTGTTATAACTAGACGTTACTGTATGAAATGCTGAAACATCATACTGATATTGTTCCATACTGATATTGTCTGCATTTTATATTTATGAGTTGGTGTATGTAAACCCAACATTTCATATAAGTAGAGATCCTCTATAGGTGTTGAGGGCTAATGAGTTAGGAACAGGATGGATGTGGTACTGTTGGAAGAGTAAGGGTAGAGAGAAGAAGACCGGGATACCTATAGACTAGAGAAGAGGGAGTCTACAAAAGTGGGGAAAAAGAGGGTGGGGTGGTTACACTTGTCAGAAAGTCTAAATAATCACAAGAAGGCAGTCTGGGCATCAGAGGTCATTGATGTCAGTACGTAAAAATATTTTTTCAGATTTGTCCTTCAAGTCTGCCATGACCTACTCAATCAATTTGATGTGTGAGATTCTGGAGTGCCATTGTAAGTGGGTTTGTCTTTTTACACAATGCAAGAGATGCACAATGAAAGTGGCATGTCATGTAACAAGTAAATGTCTCTCTTGTCCGCAAGAGACACCCCCGTAAGGTTTTTATAGAGACCTTGACCGCAACCAGGAGTTGACCAGTACTGGACAAGTCCCAAAAAATGTGTAGAAAAGATCCTTTCATGCTTTGGCATCTTCAACAAAGGGTGGACGTGTTTAGCATATTTCATTAAATGCAGAAGGTTTTATAGTCCATTTTAATATTTAATAAGTTGCAAGGCTCCAAAGGCTTGATATCCACGCTTTAGTCCTGCTCACTATACATTAGACTGGGTAACACTCCTCCACTGCCTCTTAGAAAATGGCAAACTCAACTACCTACTATAGTATGTCTACAGAGAAACGGGATGATATACATTCCTCCAATATGTTGGTTTCACCAGCAGCTAAGCGAATAAAGCTGTAGGAAACAGCCACAAAATTTTTTTAAAAATCGGGCCTTCTGCAGGTTCAAGTCATATAATTTACTAATATGCACCGCATACAGTACTAGCAAATTTTGACACTTATCTACACACGAAGCCTTCCAGCACAGCTCTGTGTTGGCTCTCTGGTGCTTCCATCTTCACCTGGTCTTCCTTCCAAGTTTGCGGGCTCCAGCTGTATGAATGGCTGTATCCCATGTGAATATCTCCGAAACCTTGCAAGTTTGGGAGATATTCACTGTACCTACAGGTAAACCTTATTATAGGCTTACTTGTAGGTACATATTCTAGATTGCTACTTCTACAACACAATTGAAAACCATTAGTACTGTATGACTGTGGTTGGCTGGACATGGATGTATTCTATCATTTGACATTTATTTGTAATTGTTGTGGCTGTGTTTGGACATCATGCTGCCTAGAAGTGCCAAAATGATGATTCGCTTTCCGACAAGCTCCACATCTTGTATTGTGATTTAAAAAAGAAAAAGAAAATAGAGTGCTAATGTCAGGAGCGTGCTCTACTTTGTTTACAGCCAAATCCAGATTTTCTATTGCTAGAAGGCCTCATGCACACTGATGCTGCCAGAGCGACAGGTTCTTAAATGAATTGTAAGTTATCACCTTGTAAAACCCATTCAGTTTAAAATAGAAATGAAAGGCAAAACATTTGTGTATACAATTAAAAAACATTATAACCCCCCCCCCCCCCTTTTTATTTTTTATTTATTTTTTTATATTTAATCGCATACAGTGATGCTTTTATCCCCTGCTGATTTTGTACGTTTGCCCATTGACAAAGAAATGATCAGTCTATAATTTTAACCACTTGCCGACCGCCTACCGCATATATACTGCGGCAGAATGGCACGGGCAGGCAAAATCACGTACCCGTACGTGATCTGCCTCCCGCGGGCGGGGGGTCCGATCGGACCCCCCCCCGGTGCCATCGGCGGTCGGCATTTGACTGGGAGCGTCGGGAGGCGAGGGGGAGACCATCCGATCGTGGCCCCCCCCTCGCGATCGCTCCCAGCCAATGGGAATCCTCCTCTGCCTGTGTGTCGTTTCACACAGGCAGAGGATGTGATGTCATCTCTCCTCGGTCTGGCAGTTTCCGTTCCAGCGCCGAGGAGAGAAGACAAGTGAGTGCACAAAACACACACACACACAGTAGAACATGCCAGGCATACCTTACACCCCGATCCCCCCCCCGATCGCCCCCCGATCCCCCCCCCAATCACCCCCCCCCCTGTCACAAACTGACATTAGCAGGATTTTTTTTTTTTTTTTTTTTTTTTTTTTTTTTTCTGATTACTGCATAGTGTCAGTTTGTGACAGTTAGTGTTAGGGCAGTGAGTATTACCCCCCTTTAGGTCTAGGATACCCCCCTAACCCCCCCTAATAAAGTTTTAACCCCTTGATCACCCTCCCTCACCAGTGTCGCTAAGCGATCATTTTTCTGATCGCTGTATTAGTGTCGCTGGTGACGGTAGTTAGGAACGTAAATATTTAGGTTCGCCGTCAGCGTTTTATAGCGTCAGGGACCCCCCTATACTATCTAATAAATGTTTTAACCCCTTGATTGCCCCCTAGTTAACCCTTTCACCACTGATCACCGTATAACGGTTACGGGTGACGCTGGTTAGTTTGTTTATTTTTTATAGTGTCAGGGGACCCGCCGTTTATTACCGAATAAAGGTTTAGCCCCCTGATCGCCCGGCGGTGATATGCGTCGCCCCAGGCAGCGTCAGATTAGCGCCAGTACCGCGAACACCCACGCACGCAGCATATGCCTCCCTTAGTGGTATAGTATCTGATCGGATCAATATCTGATCCGATCAAATCTATACTAGCGTCCCCAGCAGTTTAGGGTTCCCGAAAACGCAGTGTTAGCGGGATCAGCCCAGATACCTGCTAGCACCTGCGTTTTGCCCCTCCGCCCAGCCAAGCCCAGCCCACCCAAGTGCAGTATCGATCGATCACTGTCACTTACAAAACACTAAACGCATAACTGCAGCGTTCGCAGAGTCAGGCCTGATCCCTGCGATCGCTAACAGTTTTTTTGGTAGCGTTTTGGTGAACTGGCAAGCACCAGCCCCAGGCAGCGTCAGGTTAGCGCCAGTACCGCTAACACCCACGCACGCAGCATACACCTCCCTTAGTGGTATAGTATCTAATCGCATCAATATCTGATCCGATCAGATCTATACTAGCGTCCCCAGCAGTTTAGGGTTCCCAAAAACGCAGTGTTAGCGGGATCAGCCCAGATACCTGCTAGCACCTGCGTTTTGCCCCTCCGCCCGGCCCAGCCCACCCAAGTGCAGTATCGATCGATCACTGTCACTTACAAAACACTAAACGCATAACTGCAGCGTTCGCAGAGTCAGGCCTGATCCCTGCGATCGCTAACAGTTTTTTTGGTAGCGTTTTGGTGAACTGGCAAGCACCAGCCCCAGGCAGCGTCAGATTAGCGCCAGTACCGCTAACACCCACGCACGCAGCATACGCCTCCCTTAGTGGTATAGTATCTGATCGGATCAATATCTGATCCGATTAGATCTATACTAGTGTCCCCAGCAGTTTAGGGTTCCCAAAAACGCAGTGTTAGCGGGATCAGCCCAGATACCTGCTAGCACCTGCGTTTTGCCCCTCCGCCCGGCCCGGCCCAGCCCACCCAAGTGCAGTATCGATCGATCACTGTCACTTACAAAACACTAAACGCATAACTGCAGCGTTCGCAGAGTCAGGCCGGATCCCTGTGATCGCTAACAGTTTTTTTTGTAGCGTTTTGGTGAACTGGCAAGCGCCAGCGGCCTAGTACACCCCGGTCGTAGTCAAACCAGCACTGCAGTAACACTTGGTGACGTGGCGAGTCCCATAAGTGCAGTTCAAGCTGGTGAGGTGGCAAGCACAAGTAGTGTCCCGCTGCCACCAAAAAGACAAACACAGGCCCGTCGTGCCCATAGTGCCCTTCCTGCTGCATTCGCCAATCCTAATTGGGAACCCACCGCTTCTGCAGCGCCCGTACTTCCCCCATTCACATCCCCAACCAAATGCAGTCGGCTGCATGAGAGGCATTTTCTTTATGTCCTCCCGAGTACCCCTACCCAACGAACCCCCCCAAAAAGATGTTGTGTCTGCAGCTAGCGCGGATATAGGCGTGACACCCGCTATTATTGTCCCTCCTGTCCTGACAATCCTGGTCTTTGCATTGGTGAATGTTTTGAACGCTACCATTCACTAGTTGAGTATTAGCGTAGGGTACAGCATTGCACAGACTAGACACACTTTCACAGGGTCTCCCGAGATGCCATCGCATTTTGAGAGACCCGAACCTGGAACCGGTTACAGTTATAAAAGTTAGTTACAAAAAAAAGTGTAAAAAAAAAAAAAAACACAAACAAAAATATAAAATAAAAATAGTTGTCGTTTTATTGTTCTCTCTCTCTCTATTCTCTCTCTATTGTTCTGCTCTTTTTTACTGTATTCTATTCTGCAATGTTTTATTGTTATTATGTTTTATCATGTTTGCTTTTCAGGTATGCAATTTTTTATACCTTACCGTTTACTGTGCTTTATTGTTAACCATTTTTTTGTCTTCAGGTATGCCATTCACGACTTTGAGTGGTTATACCAGAATGATGCCTGCAGGTTTAGGTATCATCTTGGTATCATTCTTTTCAGCCAGCGGTCGGCTTTCATGTAAAAGCAATCCTAGTGGCTAATTAGCCTCTAGACTGCTTTTACAAGCCGTGGGAGGGAATGCCCCCCCCCCCCAACATCTTCCGTGTTTTTCTCTGGCTCTCCTGTCTCAACAGGGAACCTGAAAATGCAGCCGGTGATTCAGCCAGCTGACCATAGAGCTGATCAGAGACCAGAGTGGCTCCAAACATCTCTATAACCTAAGAAACCGGAAGCTACGAGCATTTTATGACTTAGATTTCGCCGGATGTAAACAGCGCCATTGGGAAATTGGGAAAGCATTTTATCACACCGATCTTGGTGTGATCAGATGCTTTGAGGGCAGAGGAGAAATCTAGGGTCTAATAGACCCCAATTTTTGCAAAAAAGAGTACCTGTCACTACCTATTGCTATCATAGGGGATATTTACATTCCCTGAGATAACAATAAAAATGATTTAAAAAAAAAAAATGAAAGGAACAGTTTAAAAATAAGATAAAAAAATAATAATAATAAAGAAAAAAAAAAAAAAAAAAAAGCACCCCTGTCCCCCCTGCTCTCGCGCTAAGGTGAACGCAAGCGTTGGTCTGGCGTCAAATGTAAACAGCAATTGCACCATGCATGTGAGGTATCGCCGCGAAGGTCAGATCGAGGGCAGTAAGTTTAGCAGTAGACCTCCTCTGTAAATCTAAAGTGGTAACCTATAAAGGCTTTTAAAGGCTTTTAAAAATGTATTTAGTTTGTCGCCACTGCACGTTTGTGCGCAATTTTAAAGCATGTCATGTTTGGTATCCATGTACTCGGCCTAAGATCATCTTTTTTATCTCATCAAACATTTGGGCAATATAGTGTGTTTTAGTGCATTAAAATGTAAAAAAGTGTGTTTTTTCCCCAAAAAATGCGTTTGAAAAATCGCTGCGCAAATACTGTGTGAAAAAAAAAAAATGAAACACCCACCATTTTAATCTGTAGGGCATTTGCTTTAAAAAAAATATATAATGTTTGGGGGTTCAAAGTAATTTTCTTGCAAAAAAAAATTATTTTTTTATGTAAACAATAAGTGTCAGAAAGGTCTTTGTCTTCAAGTGGTTAGAAGAGTGGGTGATGTGTGACATAAGCTTCTAGATGTTGTGCATAAAATGCCAGGACAGTTCAAAACCCCCCTAAATGACCCCATTTTGGAAAGTAGACACCCCAAGCTATTTGCTGAGAGTCATGTTGAGTCCATGGAATAATTTATATTGTGACACAAGTTGCGGAAAAGAGACAATTTTTTATTTTTTTTATTTTTTTTTTGCGCAAAGTTGTCACTAAATGATATATTGCTCAAACATGCCATGGGAATATGTGAAATTACACCCCAAAATACATTCTGTTGCTTCTCCTGAGTACGGGGATACCACATGTGTGGGACTTTTTGGGAGCCTAGCCGCGTACGGGACCCCGAAAACCAAGCACCGCCTTCAGGCTTTCTAAGGCCGTAAATTTTTGATTTCACTCTTCACTGCCTATCACAGTTTCGGAGGCCATGGAATGCCCAGGTGGCACAAAACCCCCCCAAATGACCCCATTTTGGAAAGTAGACACCCCAAGCTATTTGATGAGAGGTATAGTGAGTATTTTGCAGACCTCACTTTTTGTCACAAAGTTTTGAAAATTGAAAAAAGAAAAAAAAAATTTTTTTTCTCGTCTTTCTTTATTTTCAAAAACAAATGAGAGCTGCAAAATACTCACCATGCCTCTCAGCAAATAGCTTGGGGTGTCTACTTTCCAAAATGGGGTCATTTGGGGGGGGTTTGTGCCACCTGGGCATTCCATGGCCTCCGAAACTGTGATAGGCAGTGAGGAGTAAAATCAAAAATGTACGCCCTTAGAAATCCTGAAGGCGGTGCTTGGTTTTCGGGGTCCCGTACGCGGCTAGGCTCCTAAAAAGTCCCACACATGTGGTATCCCCGTACTCAGGAGAAGCAGCTAAATGTATTTTGGGGTGCAATTCCACATATGCCCATGGCCTGTGTGAGCAATATATCATTTAGTGACAACTTTGTGCAAAAAAAAAAAAAAAAAAAAAAAAATTTGTCACTTTCCCGCAACTTGTGTCAAAATATAAAACATTCCATGGACTCAACATGCCTCAAAGCAAATAGCTTGGGGTGTCTACTTTCCAAAATGGGGTCATTTGGGGGGGTTTTATGTCATCTGTGCATTTTATGGCCTTCAAAACTGTGATAGGTAGTGAGGAGTAAAATCAAAAATGTACGCCCTTAGAAATCCTGAAGGCGGTGCTTGGTTTTCGGGGCCCCGTACGCGGCTAGGCTCCCAAAAAGTCCCACACATGTGGTATCCCCGTACTCAGGAGAAGCAGCTAAATGTATTTTGGGGTGCAATTCCACATATGCCCATGGCCTGTGTGAGCAATATATCATTTAGTGACAACTTTTTGTAATTTTTTTTTTTTTTTTGTCATTATTCAATCACTTGGGACAAAAAAAATGAATATTCAATGGGCTCAACATGCCTCTCAGCAAATTCCTTGGGGTGTCTACTTTCCAAAATGGGGTCATTTGTGGGGGTTTTGTACTGCCCTGCCATTTTAGCACCTCAAGAAACGACATAGGCAGTCATAAATTAAAGGCTGTGTAAATTCCAGAAAATGTACCCTAGTTTGTAGACGCTATAACTTTTGCGCAAACCAATAAATATACGCTTATTGACATTTTTTTTACCAAAGACATGTGGCCGAATACATTTTGGCCTAAATGTATGACTAAAATTGAGTTTATTGGATTTTTTTTAGAACAAAAAGTAGAAAATATCATTTTTTTTCAAAATTTTCGGTCTTTTTCCGCGTATAGCGCAAAAAATAAAAACGGCAGAGGTGATCAAATACCATCAAAAGAAAGCTCTATTTGTGGGAAGAAAAGGACGCAAATTTCGTTTGGGTACAGCATTGCATGACCGCACAATTAGCAGTTAAAGCGACGCAGTGCCGAATTGTAAAAAGTGCTCTGGTCAGGAAGGGGGTAAAACCTTCCGGGGCTGAAGTGGTTAATGGTAGATTTATTTTAACAGTGAAAGACAGAATAACAAAAATATCCAGAAAAACACATTTTAAAAAAGTTATAAATTGATTTACATTTTAATAAGTGAAATAAGTATTTAATCCCCTATCAATCAGCAATTTCTGGCTCCCAGGTGTCTTCTATATAGGTAACAAGCTGAGATTAGGAGCACTCTCCTAAAGGGAGTGCTTCTAATCTCATTTTGTTACCTGTATAAAAGACACCTGTCGCAGAAGCAATCGGTTCCAATCTCTCCACCATGGCCAAGACCAAAGAGCTGTCCAAGGATGTCAGGGACAAGATTGTAGACCTACACAAGGCTGGAATGGGCTACAAGACCATCACCAAGCAGCTTGGTGAGAGGGTGACAACAGTTGATGTGATTATTCCCAAATGGAAGAAACACAAAATAACTCAATCTCCCTCGTCTGGGCCTCCATGCAAGATCTCACCTCGTGCAGTTTCAATGATCATGAGATTGGTGAGGAATCGGCCCAGAACTACGCAGGAGAATCTTGTCAATGATCTCAAGGCAGCTGGGACCATAGTCACCAAGAAAACAGTTGGTAACGCACTACTCTGTGAAGCACTGAAATCCCGCAGCGCCCGCAAGGTCTACCTGCTTAAGAAAGCACATGTACAGGCCCGTCTGAAGTTTCCTAATGAACATCTGAATGATTCAGAGGAGAACTGGGTGAAAGTGTTGTGGTCAGATGTGAGACCATTATCAAGGTCTTTGGCATCAACTCAACTCACCGTGTTTGGAGGAGGAGGAATGCTGCCTATGACCCCAAGAACAGCATTCCCACCGTCAAACATGAAGGTGAAAACATTATGCTTTGGGGTGCTTTTCTGCTAAGGAGACAGTACAACTTCACTGAATTAAAGGGACAATGGACGGGGCCATGCACTGTCAAATCTTGAGTGAGAACCTCCTTCCCTCAGCCAGGGCATTGAAAATGGGTCGTGGATGGGTATTCCAGAATGACAATGACCCAAAACACACGGCCAAAGCAACAAAGGAGTGGCTCAAGAAGTAGTACATTAAGGTCCTGTAATGGCCTGGCCAGTCTCCATGCCATAGAAAATGTGGAGGGAGCTGAAGGTTCGAGTTGGCAAACGTCTACCTCGAAACCCTAATGACATGGAGAGGATCTGCAAAGAGGAGTGGGACAAAATCCCTCCTGAGATGTGTACAAACCTGGTCGATTTCAAGAAATGTCTGACCTCTGTGACTGCTAACAAGGCCTTTGCCACCAAGTACTAAGTCATGTTTTGCTTAGGGGTCAAATACTTATTTCACTCATTAAAATGCTAATCAATTTATAACTTTTTTGAAATGCGTTTTTCTGGATTTATTTGTTCTCCTCCTGTCTCTCACTGTTAAAATAAACCTATAATTAAAATTATAGACTGATCATTTCCTTGTCAGTGGGCAAACATACAAAATCATCAGGGGATCAAATACTTTTTTTCCCTCACTGTACTTCCTGTTCTCAGCTGTATAAGAGCTGGGGGAGGAGAAGCAGCAGCACACTGAACTTCCCAGTGAATGGCTGTGCAGGGGGCGTTTCAGGACAAGTCTGATCATTGGAGGAGAGCACACTGAGTTGCCAGCATGGCTAGAGACCAGAGCTGCACGATTCTGTCTAAAATGAGAATCACAATTTTTTTGCTTAGAATAAAGATCAGGATTCTCTCATGATTCGTGCGGCGTAACAACATCTTTAACATTATACAAAAAAATGGGGCCAACTATTCATTAAACTACTGTTTATTTTTTTTTTTAATTCATTGAAGTGTCGTTTTTCCCAAAAAATTGTGTTTGAAAGACCGCTGAGCAAATACTGTGTGACATAAAATATTCCAACAACCGCCATTTTATTCTCTAGGGCAGTGATGGCAAACCTTGGCACCCCAGATGTTTTGGAATTACATTTCCCATGATGCTCATGCACTCTGCAGTGTAGTTGAGCATCAAGGGAAATGTAGTTCCCAAACATCTGGGGTGCCAAGGTTCACCGTCTCTGCTAAAAAAACAAACAGAATATAAGTAATTCTTAGTAATTTTCTAGCAGAAAATACTGATTTTAACTTGTAAGCAAAAGGTTTAGTCTTTTAGTGGTTAAACTGATCTCATTTACAGACTGAAGTTCATTTCTTTGATCTAAAAGGTACTTAGTTTATAGTTCTCTCCCAGCGCTGACAATGTTGATAATCATTTGCCGATTTTTTTTTTTTTTAATTTTTTTTTACAGCTCTGAGTAGAGAAGGCTCTGCACTTATTACCTGAATGAATCTTGTAAATACGGAATAGAGATCATGAGGAGGGTCGAGATCTGGATTTTTTTTTTTAACGATTAATCGTGCAGCTCTACTAGAGACCTGACCACGGTGTGTTCTCCTGCTTAGTGTGATCAGTTTTTAAAAGGAAAGCAGAGGGACTGGCAGGAACAACACACAAAGCAATACAAAGAGAACAAGTACATAGTGAAGCAGGCACATATCAGGAATTTGAAATGTTGGGTTTACAGTACATATCCTTAAAGTGGCAGTAGTAAGAACTAACGGCCTTTGGTATGTAGGCACTTTTAGGCTCATTCACATTCACACTAGTGCGTTTTTTGATGCATTTTGCAGAAATGCATGGAAATATTTTAACATGGGTTCCTATGGAACATGTTCACATCAATACCTTTTTGTACCTCTGCGTTTTTGGAAAGGATCAGGGACTTTTTTCATGCAAAATGCAGCGTTTTGCATGTAATAGAATTCAATGGACCAGCATCAAAAACGCAAGTGCAGTGTTTTTACAGCGTTTTTGACACGTTTTGCGTTTTTGGCCTTATTTTTTTTAGACAGTATATACAGTATACAGTCTAAAAAAAAACTGTAAAAAAATAAATAAAAAAAAAAAGCAGCAAAAACGCTGTAAAAACGCTGCTCAAAAATGTGGCAAGCATCACAAAAAACACTGCAGAAACGCTCAAAAGCAACATGCATAGATGTGAATCGAGCCTTAGTGAAACTCGCCCAAATGCACAAGTAGTTTTAGAGGGACCTACCTCCAGAACATTGGCATAAATGCTTTACTGAATTCCTCTGCCTATGTCCTAGGGTGGCAACTCTACTCTTCCTCAGTCAGTAAACATTGTTACCAAAGGAAAGATACTAATAGCATCACCAAGTGAAAACAAGCAAACTAATGCATACACAAAATCTAAGGAAGAAGCTGGAATATGACTATTTTGTGTTTTTTTTTTTTTTTTTGGTTTATTTTTGTTGAATAAACTAAACTTGCTTTTTAAACACAGGCTTAAATTTAAATTAAACTTAAATTAATTTTTTTTTATATTACAAATGGAATAACAAGGACTGTATATGTTAAGAACATTTCAACAATACATGAGAATAGGTGACCACACCCCTTTCCCTCGTAATAATAATGTAAAAACTTCTTGCCAATATGCATTTTCAGTTATGGACAATGCTGATCCAGAAGCATATATTGCTCTTGTAAAAGCTTGATCAATTAATGGTCTGAATCAATGGTCTCATGATTTTCAGGTGTAATTTTCTCTCTAAATGAAGGGATTGTGTATTTTTGGGAGGCCGTGGTTTGTTTGTTTTTTTTTTTCCAAATGTTTTCTTTTATTGAAAAGTATAAAATGTATACAGAAAACAAAAACAATGGCAAAACAATAGTACAATAATAAGCCATCATAAAGCTATGTTATACCGTTGCATATAAAATATAAACCTACTGCTAACAGGAAAAAAATCCCTGGGAGTCCATCTCCCCATCCCTGAGGAGCCTACATTGGCTAACCGTAAAGAATCGGATCACATTTAAGACCCTCTGCCCCACCCACAAATGCATACAAGGTAACACCCCTCAATACCTCTGAGAGAAAATAAAACACTACACACCCAATCGCAATCTGCGATCATCTAACCAAAACCTCCTCCTCGTTCCCAAATACCACTACAAAGCAAGGGGAGAACGAAGATTCGCAGTCCAGGGACCCCGGCAATTGAACACTCTTCCGACTCACATCCGCATGGAAGGAAACCATCTGGCCTTCAGGAAAAAAACTCAAGACCTTCCTCTTCTAAGAAGATGACATCAGAAAACGCATTAGCGCCTTGAGGCGATCCAGTTCGCATTTGCAGCGCTTTACAAATCATTCATTCATTCAAAAATCATTCATTCATTCATTCATAAAAACTAATTTCAACACTGGATTATTCGTGATGGTAGATAAGGACCCGCTCTATAATGCCAAGTGGGACCAGAATTGGTGGAAAACATTGACTCAGAATAGTGGTATGTATGTGTTTGGAAGTAGCGTGGGTTTGCGGGCCTTTTAATATAGGGGGAGGACATGACTGAGAAGGGGAGTAATTAAGATATAGATCGGATTGGATTTGGGTGTGGTCAAATGAGGAAAGTAGCTTTGTATTGGTCCTGTGTCTGATCTCTGGGGCTGGTGTTTTGTGTCCGTGTGAAGTGGGGAGGATATGCGATTAAGTGGGTATCGAAGTGGTATGCTTAAGGGAGTGGGGGGGTGGGGGTGGAATGGGGGGTGGGGGAGGAGGGAGGCCGTGGTTTGTAACACTTTCTTACTGGAAGATGCTGCTGGTGAAGAAACACTGTGATGGTCCTGAAGCAGCAGAAAAAGTGTTTCTGGAATGAGAACTCTGAAGGAGAAAGTTACTTGGGCTTTCATTATATGCCTCATCATTTACTTTCATAAAGTATGTTTTTTTATTTCTTAAGGGCACCTCTGGCATTTGGAAAAATAATATTTATTTTCACAATATTTGCAAATTGCAGCTTTGCTCTCAGGAGAAATTGTGTGAAAATGTTTCCAACCTCTCTAGATGTTGGTCTCATCATTTTTCTGAAAGCAGGAAAAGAAAGCTATTTACTGACCAGACTACGGGTGAACATTCTACTGTTATGGTGGAGAACATTTATTAAAAATCATTTAATCGCTTCAGCCCCGGAAGATTTTACCCCCTTCCTGACCAGAGCACTTTTTGCGATTCGGCACTGCATCGCTGACAATTGCACGGGCGTCTGACATTCCACCCAAACAAAATTGATGTACTTTTTTTTCCCCCACAAATAGAGCTTTCTTTTTGGTGGCATTTGATCACCTTTGCTGTTTTTATTTTTTGCGCTATAAAAAAAAGAAGAGCGTCAATTTTGAAAAAGAACGCATTATTTTTTACTTTTTGCTATAATAAATATCCCCAAAAATATATAAAACAATTTTTTTCCTCACTTTAGGCTGATATGTATTTTTCTACTTATTTTTGGTAAATATGTAGAAGAATACATATCGGCCTAAACTGAGGAAAAAAATCGCAATAAGCGTATATTGATTGGTTTGCGCAAAAGTTATAGCGTCTACAAAATAGGGGATGGTTTTATGGCATTTTTATTAAAAAAATGTTTTTATTAGTAATGGTGGGGATCTGTGATTTTTATTGGGACTGCGACATTATGGCGGACACATTGGACGTTTTTGACACTATTTTGGGACCATTGTCATTTATATAGCGATCAATGCTTTAAAAATGCACTGATTACTGTGTAAATGACACTGGCAGTGAAGGGGTTAAACACTGGGGGGGGGGGGCGATGAAGGTGTTAAATGTGTCCTAGGGAGTGATTCTAACTGGGGGGGTGGGCTACTAGTCACATGACAGCGATCACTGCTCTTGATGACAGAGAGCAGTGATCTCTGTCATGACACAAGCCAGAACGGGGAAGTGCCTTGTTTACATAGGCACTTCCCTGTTCTGAGGCTCCGTGACACGATCACCGGGAGACTGGCGGACTCGTCCCGCGGGCACCATCACGATGTACGCGCCTGCTATCCCCAGCTCTTAAAGGAGACGTACGGTGTGCGGTGGTCGGCAATTGGTTAAAGGGTTAAAGATTAAAAAATATCAACTAATTTTGTCAGACAAATTTACCCTCTTACCTGTCAATTAAGGCCTGAGAGGACAGAAACGATCATCTACTGTTTCCCCAATCACCTAACTGTAGGAGGTATAAGATGGAGTCCACAAACAAAGTAAACATGTGCCTTTCCTCTGCAGTGCCTCCGAGTGACAGAAATGCATATTTCTATTTGAAAACTGCATTGATAAGTACAGTGTTGCTTTAACTGTATTCCAGGATTTGCTTGTCTTTAGCTGAATTTGCAATAATGTAAAGAAAATCTCCATCTTTCCACACGCCATACATAGTTAGTGCTAAGCTTGGCCCAAATGAACTATGTTCCTCACTAACCTGTGAGGCCGCTGGATGTTGAAATGGATGCTGGATGGAAGCTGCGGCTTCGTAAGTGAGTGTACTTAAAGAGTATGCCTGTAAACAGCTTTGAAAAAAAAAGTACTCAATTTTTCAGGCCTTCCTATCTCTAAGTGACCCTAAACCACCACTAGATGATACAATAGAATAGTAATCTGATACAGAACAATACAACAGCATACATATACTGTAAGTGGGACAGAACAAGATTACATGGATGGAAAACTGAATACATGAAGATCAGATACTAGTTAGTAGCTTATCTGGCCTGATATTTTTCTGATGGTTCTTTTAAAAATTTTCATACTATATATTGCAGAATGGATGTTAAGTTTTCTGACATTTCTATTCCTTATTGATTGATGTTATTTCTTGCACTAGACCTCCATTATGCGTTTCCTTTTTTCTTTTCGCGGCGTTGCTGTATCCCTAATTATTGTAATATTTTCTCTGCTGTCTTGAAGTGATCATATGCTGAGCACATCCTCCATTCAAAGCCTTGAGCATCATTAGGCACAAAGAGAGACTGCTTATTAACAGTGTTCTCTGTAATTTGAAGCAATTTTGTGCCTTGCTGATAATTCTGCCATCTCAAAAATAAATGTTCTTATAAGTGTTTTTATTTAGAACTCCAGTACAGCTTGGATTTTTAGTTACTGATTTTGTGGTATGGTGTTGCAGTTTACCTGAAAGTAATCCAATGTGATTAACATACATTCATGTGTTTTTTTTAAATGTATTTTCATGATCTTTCTACTATTTTGGTATATAAAGGGCATTTGCTTCCCCATGTCAGAGCCCCCTGCAAGAACAATGAGCATCAAAGTACCCAAATTTCATTAAAAATCCACTGAGACTAGCAATCAGAGGCAACAGTGCCTTAGATCTCACACTGCAGATATACAGCTGAGATGCTGTAGGCACACTTGCACTAGATATGCAGGGCTGTTTATCAGGATGACTTCCAGCTAAAACATACTTTTTTAGGGTACTTTTTTAAGCACAGCATTTCTAAATTTTCTATATAACATAGCAAAGCTTTACCTTGATTTCAGTTCCACTAGTGAGTGGGCATCAATTTGGAGGAGTGGGCATTTCTAGGCTGACTGTATTTGCATGCAGACTGCCCTAGGTAATGATCACCTTTGATTCTGAGCCTCCATGACTTGTACTGAAATCCAGTTAATGAAAGGAATGGGCCAGGTACAGTCAAGCTGGTTAGGAGAGAGATGGTCCTGGACGCACCCCTCAGCTAGCAAAGGAGGTGGGCTGTATATGACTTTTTCATCTTCATCTTCTAATTCACATTTTGGTTGATTTACAAACCAGTTTATGGGCAGGCTGAACGTACCCAAGTTTATGGCTCGATAATCCTTGTGTTCTCCCAGCTTCCCCTCCCCGTGGTTGCTGGAAATAAAATCGTTGTCTATGGTCGACCAAAGACTAGAGAGTGCAAAATCTGGTACAGCTGTGCATAGGAACCAATCGGCTTCCAGGTTTTTTTTTTTTTTTTTGTCAAAGCTTAAGGCCCTTTTCACAAATGTGAACCGTTCGTTATATCAGTTCTGTCACGTTTTTTCTAATGCCGTGTACACACAGTCGGACTTTTCGTGTACAAAAGTCCGACGGATGCCGACGGACCAAATCCGGCGGACAAACCGATCGTGTGTGGGCTTCCCCGGACTTTCAGCGGACTTTTCCAGCCGCAAATCTGACGGACTTTAGATTTGAAACATGCTTCAAATC
Organism: Lithobates clamitans; assembly: GCA_037952925.1. Classification (NCBI taxonomy): domain Eukaryota; kingdom Metazoa; phylum Chordata; class Amphibia; order Anura; family Ranidae; genus Lithobates; species Lithobates clamitans. The sequence goes on from JBBGZY010001260.1 coordinate 218,954, forward strand.
TTTACGTCGTAACTCCGCCGGACCCAGAAATCCGCTCGTCTGTGTGCTAGTCCAACGGACAAAAACCCACGCTAGGGCAGCTATTGGCTACTGGCTATCAACTTCCTTATTTAAAGTCCGGTGTATGTCATCACGTACGAATCCGTTGGACTTTTGTGTGATCGTATGTAGGCAAGTCTGTTCGTTAGAAAGTCCACCATAAGTCCGTCGAAAGTCTGTCGGACGGGCTGTCGGACTTTTGTAGCCGAAAAGTCCGACCGTGTGTACGCGGCATTAGAAAAACAATATGAAGTTTGACACATCATTTTTTTTTTTTTTTTTACATCTGCTAGTTAGAGCCCTTAACCACTTGAGTCCTGGAGCCATTCTTTCATGCAAAAACGGACCGTTTGCTGTTTTACATATGTTTTTTGTGCAATCCGTTTTTTTTAACGGAAGTACAATAGAGCTTTAAACCGTTTAAAAATACTAATGTTGACAGAAGCAGATGTGAACGAATGTAAATGGGTGATCATCCGTTTTTTCCTCAGAGATGCATTGATGTCCGTTTTTCATCTGTCGATGAATGAAAAACGGACAAGCGGTCCGCATGTGTGAAAGGGTCTTACTGAACAAGCTAAAGTTATGCCGGCCATACACGTGTCACATTGCAAACGATTTTTCGTTTAGAAAATGGCACCTTTTGAATAATCGTGGGGCCGCAGCAATGGCTGATTTTCTTGATTTTCGAATTTGAGTGATCGGGCATGTCAGACTTTTTTTAAAATAAATTTCTAATTAATGGGACAATTGTGCAAGAAATATAATCGAAAAAGAAATCCGCGTGAACTGTGACTTGGAACGAAAAGAAGATTCCCGGCCACAAATTTTCTTTTCAATAACATAAGGTAAAATTGAAAGCTTGGTTGGTCGAATATCTATATCAATGGTGGCACCATTGGATTACAAAACGCACCAAATTTTCGATTGACAAATCGTTTGGAATTCGACCCATGTATAGCCTGCATTAGAAGCTGATTGACTAATATGCACAGCTGCACCAGATTTTGCACATTCCAGTTTTAGTAAATCAAGCCCATTTGTCTTAGAAAAAGTGTTGCTCTAGGACACCATGTCTGCTGAGGACCACTGCTGGAGGGATGAAGGACCTGGCGTTCATTTAAAGCTGACCAGTCCATAATTTTGCCTGATCTCAGATCTTCCTCTTCAGCAGAGATTACATTTTTTTTAATAAGGAGAGAACAAAGGGCGGGACTTTACATGAAGTATGTGTGGGATAAGGGTGTAGTAAACATATCTATAATACATTGTATATCTTGATTTCACATAATTACTATTTATTTGGCTGACATATACTATTGTTCTTATAAAGTGTACATGAGAAATAGATACCTGCTAGATTAAAGGTTACTAAACTACTCCATAACAGGGAAAGATAGAAAAGTATACAGAATTGAAACTTGAACAGCTTTGCTGTGTTAAATATAAAATAAAATGGTGTATGGTACAAAACAGGTCCAAACTATGTGTCACTACCAGTATTCCCATATTGCATCATCAATCTTTTTTGTCTGTGTTATTTATTTTCATTACTCTGGACCTGTTTTGTACCATACACCATTTTATTTTATATTTAAACAACAAAGCTGTTCAAGTTTTAATTCTGTATACTTTTCTATCTACACCCCTATCCCACACATACTTCATTTAATGTCCCGCCCTTTCTGTTCTCTCCTTATTATACATATTTAGGGATGGCGGTAATCACTACCTCATTTAAAGTCCCACCCATCTCTCTCAAATTATACCCAAATTTTTTTGTTGCCCAATGATTCCAGAACAATATTTCCCTCAACATACTGTAAACCTTTTCTAAGGTTATTATTGACCTTGAATTATTGACTTTTAGATTTATTATCCTCAGAGATACTGACCTGGAATTGGCACGCAGCTCAGGAAAATGAGATCAATGTGCATGTCCCTGGTTCATGACTCCAAAACATGAAAGTGTGGCAACCAGGTGGCTATCTTTTAGACTGTCAAATCAGCAATGGAAACCTCCATGATTATTATTTTTTTTTTTTTAAGGCCTCTTTCACGGGGGCACTAGATTTTTATATAGGGCTCTTGATGTTAATATGTTGGCCTTAACTTCACTAGGCAGTGACCATAGGCTCATTGATGCTGTAAGCATGTAAACATTTGCAGTTGGAATGTAGGAAGGTTCATAATGTGTTTAACTCTAAACTGTGACGGCTTTTGAAACATCACTGAAGGACAATATTGGGTGCCATATTTTTTCACCATTTTATTGATGCATGTAATTTTAAGGCTTGAAATGTTTGGTATCTATATACTCAATGCAACCCCATCTTTTATATTTTACCAAAATATTGAGTTGCCGACTGCCTAACTGGGAAAATGCGTAATTTTATTTTACTTTCTTAAAGCCAAAGATAAAAAATGTGTTTTTTGATCTTTTGTTTTTAAGGGTAGAGGAGAGACTCTCTCCTTTAAGGAGGACCTGTCATGCTGCATTGTTATCACAAGTGATGTTTACATTCCTGGTGACAGCAATAAAAGTGATAAATTTTTTAAGGGACAATGTGAAAATGTAAAAAAAATGTATAATATATGTATAATATGCTCACGCGCAGTAGTGAACTCATATGTAGGTCATCCCCACATATGTAAACAGTGTTCGCACCACGCGTGATGTGTCCCTGCGGACATCTGAGTGAGAGCAATAATTCTAGCAGTAGACCTCTTCTGTAACTCTAAACTGGTAACCTGTAAAAATTTTTAAAGAATTGCCTATGGAGATTTTTAAGTACCATACCTTTGCGTCATTCTACAAACGTGCTCAATTTTAAAGCTTGACATGTTGGATATCTGTTTACTTGGCGTAACATCATCTTTCATATTATACAAAAAAAGTGGGATATATAATTATGGTTTTTTTCTTTTTGTTTTTTTTTTTATTCCCAAAAAAATTGTATTTGAAAAAAAAACGCTGCGCAAAATCACGTGGCATAAGAAATTGCAATGACTGCCATTTTATTCTCTGGGGTCTCTGCAAAAAAATGTATGTAAATATATATATTCTGCCAGTTCAAAGTAATTTTCTAGAAAAAAATACTAATTTTCACCTGTAAACAAGTGTCAGAAAAAGGCATGTTCCTTAAGTTTCTGTACACTAAAATTAATTTTAGTAAACTATGTACCTCCTTGGCTAAAGTCCTAGCACAATTTTACTCGGGATAAATAGGTGTGAAGGAATGGTATGTAAAACATATATACTGTATGTACCAAAATGAATAGCACACAGTATAGCTTTATTATTTGAATTATATCAGAGTGAACTTATCTGCCATATAGACGTGGCATAGTTAATGTTAAGAATTTATGACTGTGTGTTGGCAAAATACTCCTGAAACTTGTTCAACCGCACTTTGTGTCAACTCTGTGTACTTGACAGATGCCTGATAATGACTAGACATACAGTTTGTACTGTTTTGCTGCTTACTGCAAGCACTAATAAACTTCCCTTTAAAAAAAAGAAGTATAAGATTTGGGATTTTTGCAGATTCATACTTGCCTAGGTATCCAGATGCAGCATCAGTCCGAAGCTGCGTCTGTCCCCTGCCGGCTCTAACACTGAGAACCGAGCCATTTAACACCGCATATCGCTTGGTTCTCTCTGCTCTGGCCCCTCCTTGCTCACTAGAGCACTGGGCTGTGGAGGGGGCAGGAGCGGCCGGCTCAGGTTCTCAGCGGCTCTATGACGTCAGCAGACAGCGGACTTCAGCTTGCTGTCTGCTGAAAACGGGTCACCAGGAGTGCAGAACAAACCAGCTTTGGCTGTACTTCTCCTTTAAATTATGTTAGTCTATTTTTTTTTTCTGATAATATAGAGCTGATAACCAGTTGTGCAATTATCATGCAACATAAAAAAAATTGCCGCTACCACCATTTTATTCTAGAGGGCCTCTGCTTTCATAATTTTGTTGGCGGTTTTAGATGAGGCAAGTAAAGAAAAATCTAATTGTTTAGGCAGGTAAAAAGAGTATAAACAGAAAAGTCGGTGCTACTACCCATACAACATATAGATAGCAGAGCTCCCCGGTGCTCGATCCACAGTCGCTGCCTGAGCAAAGTATTGTAGGAAAAAAGATCCGCACTCCGGTTGTTGCTCTTTAAAAAAAAATTCTTTGTTTTTTTGACAAGCTACAGTCAACAAACGCAATTGATAACAGTTGACGCATTTCAGCCATTAAGGCCTTAGTCATAACCATAAAAAGAAAACCTTATATGTATTGTATCTTAATTTAATGGCCTACCTGAGCATCAGCTTTAACCTGGAAGAAGTTTTGATCATATAGGTAAATATTGCACATTGATCCTCTTTGCTCAGTTGCATTCCTGAGACAAAATTTTCTGACACTGGTCCATCAATATTTCACTTTGTAGACACTGCATAAATAAAAAAGGAAACAGACTGAAATCTTATATTTCTAGATACACGTATTTATTACCTGGAGTACTTCTAGTTCAGTAATCATTCAGAGTGGTGCATTTTCCTAATGAAATACAGAAGAACTCTTTTAAACAATTAACTGTCAATGAATACCATGTTCTGAACAGTATGAGCAAGAACACAGTGTATTTTATCCTTCAGCATTGACTGATGTGGCCTTAAAGTAATACACTGTTTAATTTACATTGTCCCTTCTATTTCTGTATGTGGAAGATGGCACTGTTTTTTTTTTTGTGTTTTGTTTTTTTTTTATTATTAAAATAAACATCTAAGTTCCTTTTTCCTAATCAATATACAGCTGTCACACGACCCAGATCTTTCTCAATCTGTCAGCACGGAAACATAAGCAGGAGGAGATTCTAGTCTAACATGGTGTGGACCGATTTCTGCCAGTCACGGGCTGTGTCTCGCCCCTCCATCCTGTGTCTTAGAATAACAGGGAGGTGAAGCCGCCATTAATTTACATGTAATATCCAACCTCCAATGTGTTTAGCTGGTTAGTGGGCATGGAGGAGGGAGGGAATGGACTGTCATTTACCACTGTGTATATGCCCACATGTGTGACTCTATAGTCACATGGGCTGCTCAGATGTGATAGAGAGGAAATGCACATAGAAACTAACTGAAAACTGAGCATGTGCAGAGTTGCCACCACATCTGCAAAATCCCTAGCTTAATTGGGGACATGAACAGAAGAGGGAGATAAAGAGCAGCAGAATCAACCAGGTTTTTTTGCAGAATATAAAAAACAAATCTCATAGTGCCTGAGTATGAACCGCATGTAATACAGCATTTATTGATAGTTTTTTAATGATGTGGCTTTAATGACACTCTAACTTCAAATTCAGTTTTTATTGTTTCCAATAAGTAAGAATTTTCAAAATGTTCAAATGCATTGCCAAATTACTATTTAGGACCATTGTTATGTTGCAATTAACTGGATCAAGCCGGCGGTGATTTCTCAGTCCTTGTGTACGTTTGCATAGATTTATCTGTTTTGGATCTTTAGTTGTTGCTGAAATGATTGTAGACAGAGTTTCCTGGCTGCAGGGATCTTTTAATTACCTTTCTCATTTAATTACAAGGTTAATATAAAGTGAATATTGCAGGAAGGGCTTACATAAAAGGCACTCTTCAGTCAGGATTGAAAATGAAACCTTCAGATGCCTTCGTGGTACACAGTCTACCTGTGCATGGCTTTAGGTTTTCGTCTGTCCATCTCTCCTTTGTAATCTGTTGAATTGGGTACCAATTTATCTTAACGGTTTGTAAGGCAGGCCATAGATGGTGCAAATTTCTTTTCTGCCACCACTGGTTGCAGCAAAGAATTTTGCATGATTCCCCCATCAACACAGACAGTGCTGACGGGAATTAATGAATTGTAAACCACTGTTGCACCACTGCATTGCTGATTCCTATAGAGTTAAAGTGAGAGACATGTGGAGGCTCCACTCCATCTCTGGCGCTTCCATCTTCTGGCCGCCTTCCAGGTTCTGAGTTTTTGGCCTCTTTATTGGCCAGGTCAGGATACTGTAACTCCCACGCATGTGCAAAAGAGTGACTTCATCTTGGCACAGAATCTTGCTGGGACAATACACTGAGCTGCACATGCACGCCTCTGTGTACACATGGGCCCTTACACATGAGTTGTCCGATCAGGTCCGCCTTACAGTTTTTCAGACGTAATTGATTGGACCCTCCTATGGAGCAGTGGGTGTCAGCAGACACATATCCGCTGAAACCCGCTGTTATCCAATCTGATCCTGCCCGCAAAAACCAGATGGATGGTAGTCCTATATTCCATCCACCTGGCAGATTGAATGGAAATGGACAGGCGGTCCGTTTCCATCTGAGTTTCCCATAGAGGAGAGCAGAACTGTGTTCGTGTCCGCTCTGCCCAGCAGAGTGGACAGGACATGTCATCCGCCTGCTTAGCGGGGATCAGCAAAGTGATTCCCTGCTGAGCAGGCGGAATCCGCTGTACAGAGGTCCCCGTATGAAAGGGGCCCAAGGGTCCTTTCACACAGGCTTTCCGATCAGGTCCGCCTGTCAGGTTTTCAGGCGGACCTGATCGGACCTTGCAGTCTCTTTTATGGAGCGCTGTGAAACCTACACAGTCTCTTCTGTCATAAAAAAAGCCTATTTTGCAGCACTGTTTACAAAAGCAAGTTTACTGTAAAGAAATGTTACAGTATGCAGTATTTATGTTTTCATTTTTCTTTTACAGTGTTTGACTACAGTTATCGGGACTACATTCTGTCATGGTATGGAGATCTCAGCAAGGATGATGGACAGTTATATCATCTGCTTCTAGATGACTTTTGGGAATTGGCAAGACAACTTCGATGTCGGTTTGCTCACATTGATATTGTCAAGGTGGTCTGCCATGATGTTGTGAAGAATCTGCTTACACATTTCTGTGACCTCAAGGCTGCAAACACTAGGTAATCAACTGGAGTGAGCACCTGTATGTAATGAAGCAGGGACCCTGCTAGGATCTTACACATCCAGGACACTCAGGGGATCCAGAAGAAGGGCTGACTGTGGGTCTGGATGTTTAAAAAGTCAGACATTTGAGCCTTGGCATGCTCTAGGTTTATGTTCACCAATATTACTTAAGCAGCAATAAACCCCAAACCAAACATGTAACATAATGTAGCTTACCAATTTTTAGATGCGGTGGCTGCATCAGTTTTCATTCCTTAAAGTGGCTATAAACCCAATTCATGAAATTTGAACCGGGCACGTATCTCTATAGTGTTTTCTTATCTCTTTTTAAAGCACTGTGTCCCATAGCTGTCTCCTGCTCTGTTCTTCTGTTATCAGCCTGATCACTTCTGGTAAGTTCTCCGACACAAGATAAAAGCAGCCTGAAATTTGTGTGTGGGGAGGTTGCTATAAATTAGCAGACAGCTTGCTTTGTCACAGGACAGCTCTGCATGTTTCTGCCTATGTGGAGTGGGGGTGTGTGCCTTTCCTCCAATCAGCTGTCTTGGCTGTATGCCTAGACTTCACTTCCAGTGTTGAACAGGAAGAGAAAATCTAACACGATCGGAACTTTCTAAAGAATATATAACGTTTAAGACAGCAGATATACATGTAAAATTTATGTAGGGATATTTGTTTCATCCCTGTGGCTGTTCACTTCACTGGGTATATGTGAGGGTTTACATCCACATTAAGGCTGGGTTCACACCTTAGCACGGAGCGGCTCACAGCAGGCGTCCAGTGCGTTCCCATTCACTGTTTCAGGTCTGATTTCGGTCTGAATTTTTTTTTTTTTTTTCCACAAAAATTTTATTAAAGGTTTTCACACACAATACAGTAAATGATTCCATAGACATCACTGCAAGTAAGCCAATACATACAAATTCAGAACAAAGTATACAGTAACAACTCCACCCCTAGCCGAGAGAGTTATCCTGCGGCATGTGATTAGCTATTCCCAAAACTCTTCCCCTTCATGTAAGTTTATAGTAGAGAATAACCACAAACTATCTAATATTTAAGAACAAGGTGTATAGGAGCACCACATTGGTTAGGTCGCTTGAGGTATCCAAAAGGGGTGTGGGAGCAAATGTCAGTCAACACATTTGTCACTAGTCCCACTATGCCCTTTCACATCTATTATGCTATCAAGGGTAGGAGGAAAAGGGGGAGGGGAGAAAAAAAAAAGGAAAAAAGGTGGGGTGTGGGGGAGGAAGAATACAGAGGATAAAAGGCGGGGGGGGGAGAATCCAGGGGATAAAGGGAGGAGAGGGGGTGGGCCACCAACAGCTACCCTCTCCATCATGAAGAATTGTATCATGTGACAAGTGAAAAGCGGTAAGGAGGATCAATTGCTGCCCAGCCCCCGTCTCGCGGGACATTTCACTTGCCATGTTGTATCAGCTCTTAGTAGGTCTGAGATTATACCAAGCTGTTCATATGACTGAGTATTCAGATATTTTTTTGAGAGTGGTATAGATCAGCTCCTCCATCACTGCAACATGGTTGATATGAGAGATCCACTCCTTCATAGAGGGAAGAGATGCGGACCTCCAGGGGACCGGTACACAAAGCCTTGCAGCGTTAATCATGCGCATAGCTACCGACTTGAAATAGCGTTTTCTTGGGATTTATGAATGATGGAGTAAATATTGTGCCGGTGTGAACTCTGGCATGGTTGTCGTGCCATGTACTTTACACCAATACGGCTGAATCGGGGGGGGCACGTCCACCAGATATGAAGAAGAGTGCCCTTCTCCACTCCACACCTCCAACAGAGGTCAGATACCGACTGTACAAATTTATGTAGAATATCTGGCATTTTGTACCACCTAGTTTTGAGTTTGTAGCCATTCTCCTGCGTAGCCACATTTAGGGAGCCCTTATGACTATAAAGATGTATTCGATCCCAGCAGACCTCTTTTAATTCTGTTAACAGTGTAGATTCCCAAATAAGCGTGGTCAGTACGTAAAGTGGCGTAACGCTCCTCAAACATCGAGACGTTAAGCACCGATATCACATGGCTTTGGGAAGATGATCTAGTGAAGAGAGACTCAAAAACTGTAGGTTCCCTAGTAAACCTCCCTCTGTGAGCTGGAACGTCTAGATAATGTTTCAGTCGCTGGTAGGACCAGAAAGGGAACTTTGCAGTATTGAATTCTTCAGCCAATTCCTTATGCTTTTTGAACCGCCCTCTCCAGAAAGTGTCTTGCCTGCATTTGCCTATGTGGCCATTCTGCTGCCAGGAAATTCCTGGCTAGGCCTGGAACAAAAGTAGAGTTGCCCCTAAGTGGGGTGATCGAGCATTCCTTGGAGAAAAGCGCGTGCGTTTTACATGCCCTGGCGAACGCATAAAGAGAAGCTCCAATTAGGGGATGAACATAAAGAGAGGGTGATATGTGTTCTTCTTGGAGCCATGGTACTACACGTAGATCAGCACCAGAGGCTAGATGTTCGAGACCACCCCAAACTTTATACCTTTCATGGATCTTGCAGTCTACTACCCTAGTCAGGTGAACTGAGCAGTAGTAGCGTTGTAGGTCCGGGAGTCCAATCCCACCAAGTTGGCGCTTGACTTGGCATAGGGCCAAGAAAGGGAGAGAGGAGGTACCCAAGGAGGTATCAAGCAATGGATTGAGTGCCCCCCCCCCCCCCCCCCAGGACCAAGAGACTAAATTGGAAAATCTCTAGCTTAAGCAGAGTCTCCCGGAGGAAGGGTACCTGATTAGAATTGGGGCAATAAATATTCGCCAGGGTCACGGGCCTCTTCCATGTCCCTTTCAAGAAAATAAATCTGCCCTCTGGATCCAGCAATTGGTTAGCTTGGTCAATTGAGAGCAAAATCGAGACTCCCTTAGTTTTGGATTCGGGACAAGCTGCACGAAAGATCGTGGGAAAGTGACGGTTAAGTAGTCGTGGAATGGCACCCAATTTTAAAATGCGTCTCTTGCAAAAAACAATTTGCGCTTTCTGTCGGTATGCCTTTGCTAGAACGCTGCTACGGTTTTCAGGCACGTTGAGGCCTTTAATGTTTAAAGAGTACACTTTGAGAGAGGAGCCGAGCAATTCTTAGTAGACAGCATTTTGAAATATCTCTGAGGATTGGCGGAGAGGATCTGTGGCGATGCGAGAAAGGGAAGAATAATGGGGAGAGAAGAAGGAAAAAAAGTTAGTAAGTTAAAGTGGGAGTCCAGCGACCAATCTTTTTTTTTTTTTTCTTAGGTCATTGAGACGCTTTGCTAATCCCAAAATAATACTCAGTTTGGGTGTAAGATTTCCGCCTCTGTCTGTCTGTTTTCGTACTGAAGAATAACTTTAAAAATGTGATGCTGGCTGTTTCCATCTTGCTTGTGGGCATGTGATGCCCACAGGCATTGATTTCCTGGATGCGGTGAATGCTGTTCATTCACAGCTTGTTCACAAACATGATCATTTTTCCCGCACTGAATCTTGGGAAGCCTGACACTAAGCTCCCAGGAGACAGTGCGGCGCCAGGGAAAGGCAATAAACACGCCTACTCCCATGGGAGGGGAGACAGGAAGTGCCACAATAAAGTACAATATAAAGGTAATTACAGCGATAAAAAAAATTTTCGTGCGACATTTGAACATCTATGCAATTAACTAAAGGGGGTAAGATTAAGTTAAAAATTTTAGTGGAACCCCACTTTAACCTAATCTATGTGCTCCGTCAACAGGAGGTGTGGAGGACACATCTAAATGTCACCGGAGGTGGTGTCAGGCCTGCTAACCCACCTAAAAGGGAGGTTGGGGTACAAAGTGGGGGGGGGGGGGTCCATCCGGGGGGAACCTGCCTTTCTGAGGTGGGGAAGGGGTCAAACACCAAAGGGTGAGTCTAGACACGTGTATCCAGAGCCTCCACAGTATAATCAGTGTGGAGAAGGGGGGATGTAATCACAACTAGGATGACCAGAGGGCCCCGGAGTAGTCCCATCTACTGCTAGATGAGCCCTACTTCCAGAATCCCCCAGGTCCCAACTTGTAATGCTAAATAGGAAATCAAGTGCAGCTACTACCTCAGAAACTGGGGGGGGGGGGGGGGTACAGAAGGTGTCCATTCTCCTGTGAGAAGCGGCACCCGGCCCAGGGCCACCAATATACAGACGTGGGGCTCCAAGTCAGGTACCCCTCCCCACATCCAGGCTCCACTTCCCACGCCCTCCCCAAACGCTGGAGAAAAATGCAGTTTTTAGATAAACCTGTCCATTAACCAGAACTAGCAAACTATAAGCAGATGGTTTAAACTGATAACAACAAGAAGTAAAGCACTGTATATCAGTGAGTAGCATATTGGCCTTTGCCCATCCGTAGCACTCTAGGTGAAGAGTACCTCTGGAGTGGCAAGGTAGGCGGGTCCAGCAGCCTCCATGTCAAAGCCAAAGTTACTGTGTGCCCCTGAGCCCAAAGGCCCTGTCACTACCTGAGAACAACCTTCAAGAAAGCGATGGTATGCGTCCCTGGGGACACTGAGTCCCGTATGCATGGAGGAAGGGGGAAAGCACATTGTTAGCAATCTGCTCCCTTAATCACTTAAATTTACACTGCTGACTGAAATGTTGAAACTACCGCTAACCATGCTGAGAGTAAAGTCCCTCCAGCCCTTACTGCATGCCAGTTTCCCATGAATTGTAAGAGCATCAGTGTAAAGCACTCATTCACTACATTTCCCACTAACCCTCAGTGCACACAATACACCCCATCCTCTGTATTGCACATTGGTGGGCTCAGATGTAATATTTACCGCTGTTAAGGGGAAAATGAGGCACTTTGTTGTTTGTGGCACCATTTGGAGGCCAGTATATAGTCCCAGACCTGAACTGTAGGGGGCAAAGCCCCATAGCAAATTCCCCTGAAGCCCAAGGTAGGGGATTGCCCACATATGAATAAGAAATAAAGCCACAAACCCTAAAAAGTCAGGCAAATCTGGAGCTTGTATCAAGGTCTCAAGCCCTGTCTGCGAAGGGAGTATTGTGAGCGCTGGAGACCATGCAGTCAGTGCCATGGGGTAGGGTTGTCCCCAGAAAAAGCAACAGTTTACCTAGTGAAGTGAATTACAAGCCGAAAAAATATGAGAGGGCTCAGCTAATGCGTCTCCTTTGTCATAGGGCAATGAAGCACTGAAGGGGAGGTGTGCTGCTCTTTTCAATAAGGGCTGGCTAAGTGACAAAAGCAAAGATGGAGTTCCAGGGGGAGAGATATAACTATATAGAACTCCAGGAATCGCTCACCCGATCGAGGGGCCTTTGTTCAGAAGTCCGTCTTGCGTCTAGCTGAGGAAGGTAAAGCTCGTAGACTGGCATCTGTCTCCATGTCTCCGCAAGCTCACAGGGAATAGTTGGACATGGACCGCGGATGCCTCTGTCTGTGTCTCTGTGCCCGGGAGTATCCTCTGGTTGGGTCAGGATTCAGGTTGCAGAAAGGAGCCATACCAGTCAGGTACTGGTACTACTGGGATGCCAAGGGTATCGCAAAAGGTGTTCCGGTCTGCAGGAACCTAAGGGATGCAGTATGGTTCCCTGTAGTTGCTTGCAAGCAGAGAGGGAACTTCCATCTGTATGCAATACGCCTGTCCCTTAGAACAGTTAGAAGAGGACGCAAGTCTCTTCTATGTTGAAGAGTGATGGTGGACAGATCCTGGAAAATCTGGATGGGAGCCCCTTGGTGTTCCAGCTGATTATGATTTCGTGATAATCGTAGTATTTCCTCTTTTTGAGTGAAACTGACCAGACTGTATCCCTAGGTGGATCAGTTTCCCGGCCCCGGGATACTTATTTATTTTCAAATAACTGCTCATATCTAGTTCTTATTGCATATTGCAAAAGCTTCAAACTTAATTTGAAGCTGAACCCAGGTAAACGACTACATACACAGATTAAATGCATTTAAGGCTCCTTGCACATGGGTCCTCCGGCTGCTGTGTATGCAGTCCTGGTGTTTAGTGCCCTATGTGTTCAGGGATGAATGCCCAGGATGCAGAATACCTGCGTTTCAGGCATTTATCCCCGAACGAATAGGACCCTAAACCCATGTACCATTCAGGACAATGCCTAGCTCATCTAGCCACAGCATATATCAGCATGTCATAGACTTTGACAGACTGCAGTAAGGAGGGCTAGACGCCTCACCTGTGCCTCCCAGGCACACTAAAACACTGGGATTGCACGCGCCTTAGCTAATCGGACCATGTGCAAGGGGTCTAAATAAGTCTTCTTTTACCTGCCAAATGTTTTATACCTCTGTCCATTCAGACCTGAGATTTACATTGCTCTGCTAGACACTGCAGCCAGGAGGATGACATCACTTTCTCTGCTATAATTGGACTGTAAAAGGGATGGTAGTTATCTCTCTACACTCCCTGCCTACTGACTGGATAGTGAAAGAGCAACCCCTCCCTCCAATCTGCTTTTTTTGTCTGCAGATTTGAATGCTCAAGCATAATTGACTGCTAGTGCTACCCTTCCCACTCCCATCTGAGTGCTTTTCTATAGAGCACAGGTTCCCAAACCTTTTAAAGAAAGTGCAAACCCATGTTCATTAAACTGTTGCTGGACTGAAGCCATGAGAAGTGACTTTACATTGGTGTTCAATGGGAGTAACAAATGCCTCTACATCGGTCATTGGAAGTAATATTACTGCGTCAGTAGGTGCAAGAGATGCTCATGAGTTGATCAGTGGGAGTAATAACTGCACTAGCATTGGTGGGAGTAAAAAAAAAACTGACTCTAGATTGGTGGTCAGTAGAAGTAATGAATGCCCCCCTACACTGATTTGAAATAGAATAAAAAAAAATCACTACACAAGTGGGAGCAAAAAATGCCCCTACAGCATTCCACCAAGGTACACTGCACATTTTTACCCTTTAAAAATGAATTATATTTTAATTCATAACAAAATATTTACTACATTAAAGCGTTTCTAAACCCACAACAGTAAAATCAGTTTGTATATACAGTAAAGCCTGCTTGTTATACTCACTGTGGAACCTAAGGGGTTAATCCTCTGCCTTGTGTGAAAAGGCTGTTTGATCCTGTCTTCTTGGCTTCTCTGGTCCTCCCCCTCTTCCACTGTCCCCAAACCATCTCCTAATAAAATAGAGCCTTGGGGCAAGCTGCACATGCTCAGTTTGGTGTGTATTTCTAGAAAGTGTTTTTGGTTTTTCTCTTCTTGGGAGGGTGCATGTGATCAGCATAGGGCCAATCAGCATTTTCCAGACAGAGGGTCAGGGCTCCTGCACCCTTATAGGACAATCAGGGGAGAATGAAAGCTCCTCCTACAAGCTTTAACCAGACATTGATAGAAGTCACAAGACTGCTATATACTGCTGATAGGAAAAGGTATTTAGCAGTATATATATATATATATATATATATATATATATATATATATATATATATATATATATATATATATATATATATATATATATATATATATATATATATATATATATATATATATATATATATATATATATATATATATATAGTGTGTGTGCATTTCCATGTTCTGTGGGGGACCAGATATAGTGAATGCAGGGTCCTGGGTTTAGTAACACTTTAAAGGTAAAAGATCAAGTGATGGTGTGCCATAATGTAACAAACATTTGCAAATTGCACGTGGACTATTTAAACCAGCCATATGTAATATGACACTAATGGTCCTTATTTGCTAAAGACAGATAACTGCATTTTTAATATAGTGCATACTTCATGATTTTAAAGGTCATTATTGATTGCATTTCCTGGAGACTATTTCAGATTAGACTGATTGTTTTCCCCTACTGTTCTATTGATCCATGCTCCTAGACTATACCACATTAGTCTTTGTCTTTAGCTATAGTATATTATACCGTCAAGGCAGAGAGAGTGGAATGTATTGTTGGTTGATAAAAAAAATAGTTTTTTACTTTTACTGTCTCACAACCCAGGCTGCCATTTTGTCAAATGATGTCCCTTTAAACAAAATGTTTACTATTGGCTTATCAAGGAGACGTGTTACAGGTTCCTTGTTTGTTGCTGAATATTGAACCAAACAAAATCCTCGTCTCTATTGTGTGAGCTTTAATTTGGTGAATGAAAGATCTGATCACTAGTGACATTATATGTGTGTTAAAATAATTGGCATACATTCTATCTGGCACGGACACCATAGGGTCAATGATTTTGATGTCAGATAACATTTATACAAAATCTGGCATTCGTTCAGGCAGAACAGATCACTGATGTGTGGTGAGCATCATGTACAATCCGCTTTTCATCTGCAGAGCACAGACTCTGTGAGGGGGCTTAGTTCTGTTTTAATGTTATGTGCAATCAACACATGGCTTTATCATATCTCTCACAACCTATATTTTTTGTCTCCATGGCTTTTGGGGGCATCAATAAAGTAGACTCTATAAAATTATCTAACATTAGTAACCACAATTCCAAAAAAGTTGGGACACTGTGTAAAATCTACATGAGAACAGATTGCAATGATTTCCAAATCTCATAAACCCATATTTTATTTACAATCGAAAAAAAGAAAACCTCAAATGTTTACACTGAGAACAAGTACCATTTTTAGAATAATGTGATTTTGAAATTGATGGCAGGAACACGTCTCAAAAAAGTTGGGCGCTGGGCCATGTTTACCACTATGTAGCATCCCCTCTTCTCCTAACACTCTGTAAACGTCTGGGAACTGAGGTGACCAGTTACTGGAGTTTTGGGAGAGGAATGTTGTCCCATTCTCGCCTGGTATAGGATTCTAACTGCTCAACAGTCCTGGGGGGCGTCTTTGTCGTATTTTTTGTTTCGAGAAATTGTGTGAATTGGGTAATTTCTGGAGTTCAGCTGGCAGGGCTTGGGATTAAGTGTAGTAATAGCGCTGTGTTTTCAACCTAAACAGTAAGGTAGAATTTATGACAGATCTCCAGGTAGGTTTCAGAACTTGAAGATTTTTTTTTTGAAAGGATATATAATGTAAATTTAAAGTTTAAGGGTCGGTTCACACAGGGGCAACCCGACTTACAGCGTGACTTTGCAAGACGATTTGGAGGCGACTTCAGCGCGACTTTGCGCAACTTACAACACGACTTAAAGTTGCCACCAGGGCAGGCGAATTTGGCTGTGGCCAATCACAGAATAATCAGCTCTGTGAGAGGGAGGAGGTTGCCTGGGTAAACGTGGGAAATACCTGTGTAAATTATTTTCTTTTTCCTGTAGAGTTGCTTCAATATAAATGGAGATCCAACTTGGAGGCAACTTCCATTGAAATCTATGGGTACAAGTTGCCTAGAAGTCGCCTTGAAGTAGTACAGGAACCTTTTCTGAAGTCCGAGCAACTTCAGTAGTGTACATTAAGATGGCTCTCATTCACTTCAATGAAATTTCTTATGTCCAGCGACTTGGGGCAACTTGAGGTCTGAGAAGTCGGATCCCAAGTTGTTGTAGTGTGAACCAGCACTTGAGTGAATTTTTTCCCTATTCTAGTTCAGTTTGTTATATAACCGTAAGCTCCACAGTTGATGTCCTTTATAAAAATTTGCTGTACAATACGATATTTCGAAGCGCCATTTGACGCTCAGGTGACTGCGCGCCGGTCTTCTCTCCCCCTGATGTGATGGCTGCAGGGGAGGTGCCTGGAAACCCCCGCTGACATCAGCCGAGATGAGGAGGAGACCGGTGGGCAGTGACGTAAGTGCCGAACGGCACTTTAAAATAAGGTATTATACAGCAAATTTTTATAAATGACATCCACTGCGGAGCATACTGTTATATAACGGACAGAACCATAGAAGGAAAACTGTTATTTTTAGAGCAGGAGGGGAGGATCGGGGAGCTGACAGCCAGGGTGAGGGGAAGGTGACAGAGGAGGACACAGACACAGGAGAGCAGGCTGCGGATGATGGAGGCATGTAAACTGACCACAGTGTTAGGGCTCAGCAGCCATGATGTACTGTGGTCAGTTTTCAAAGGGAAGGGCAGAAACTGGCAGGATCAGCCAGGTTTTTTAGTTGTTACAGGGGGCCAAATTACACAGCACAAACACTGTATAACATGCTTTAAAGGAGCAGCATCCATGTTTTTTTTGGTTAACAAACAACTTAAATTATGAAATATGCAGATATTTACTTTTTTTGTTTTTTGCTCAGACATATACTTGTATGTGAACAGCTAATTAAACAGTTGGAATACACGTATGTGTTATGTCTTACTTGCCCAAAGAATGCGTGTTTCTGTATTTCTATTCAACCAATTTTGTCAGTCATATACACTTTTTTTTTACAAACAGCACAGCCACAATGGTAACATCACTTTCTCTTTTGGGATCAAAGAAGAAGTCGTGTTAAATTTTTTAGCTGCTCCACTTTATATGCAGCACTTTGTCCAGTCTCCTGTAGTGTGTAGACTGAGCTGGTGTGGTTAACAATGCGCCACCCTCCCCCTATATTGCTTTTCAACTACGTAGCTAACAAGGAGTTGCATAACAGATAAGCTGTGATGGGTGGTTATTGTCTCTAAATCATGTTCTTGCCCAAGACAAGTGAAGTCACTAGGAATGCAGGGAGCGTGGGCTAAACCCTTCCAGTCATGCCCACGGCAGAGCTCCAATGTGCTGTGGAAAGCTTCCCGGCCTGTGAATGACGGGTGCACTCAGAGGGTGAAGACAACTGAGCACTGCCATCTTCCAACAATGAAAATGCCCATTTATCAGGCCTCAGTGAGGGCAGGAGCATAGAAGCAGTAGGTCAGCAAGTAAAGAAGGGATTAATAAATCACATGCAGATCATTGGAGTGTTTATTATACATTATAAACTGACCAATATTTAGTTTTTTTTTCAGTTCTTTAAAGGGGTTGTAAAGGTAATTTTTTTTTTTTTTTTTCAAATAACAAACATGTTATACTTACCTTCACTGTGCAGCTCGTTCTGCACAGAGTGGCCCTGAACCTGCTCTTCTGGGGTCCCTCGGTGGCTGTTTCAGGGAGAACTAACCACCTTAATGCGAGCTTCCTCGCATGGTGGTTAGTTATTGCGGGCGCGCTCCCGTGATACAGCCGGCGGCTATAGCCGCTCGCTGTATCACTCGGCCCCTCCCCCCGGCACACCGCGTCATTGGATGTGATTGACAGCAGCGCGAGCCAATGGCTGCACTGCTTTCAATCCATCCACTAAAGCCAATCAGCGACCAGGCTGAGCGGCGAACTGGAGGTCGGGAGCGAGCGGCTGAGTTTCGAGGTGTCAGGTAAGTAAAACGGGGGGGCTGGGGGCGGCGGTATTGTCAAAAGTTTTTTCACCTTAATGCATAGAATGCATTAGGGTGAAAAAATGTATACCTTTACAACCCATTTAAGTAATATAGCAGTATCCACCTACTGTACCTGCCTGCATTGTACTGACTGGAAAGGAACCGGAACTAGTAACTCATTATCTTTGCTCCATATAAAAAAAAATGGGTTTGAGGCTGGGTTTACACTATTGTGAATTGGATGTGGGTTTCCTCGCATCCAATTCGCATGTCAGGAGATTGTGACCGGCCTTCAGTGGAGCAGGTTCATACAGCCCTGGGATGGCTGCGGAGTGAATTGCACAGGAGTCCTGTGCATCTTCTGGTCCATTTCAGGTCCGAATTCAGTCAAAGATTCTGACCGAATATCCATATTTAGGGTGTAACAGGTTGCTAGGCAAAACTGCCCAGTCCCCATCCACAAAAAAATCTAGTTACACAGGTCTTTATTGGAAATGTTTGGTGTGTGTGCTGTGTTTTTCATTTAACTTCAGTTTCTTTGCTCCTTGTCTTCTTTTCTTCCTTTTTCTTTCAGACAGGATGAACAGCCAAGACCCTTTGCCCTTCACCCCTGTCTAAAAACCACAGAAGAGGAGCTCAGATTCCTACAGACGTGTGCCCAGGTGCTAGTCCTCTGTTTAGTGCCCGCTCGGGATGCTCAGTCTCGCAGCCTGCGCATAGTACTTTCTGAAATACTTGCAACTAAAGGTGTGTATTAGTCACTTTGTAGTCATGGCTAGGGCAGGAAAAAAATATGTGCCTGTTGTGTAACACTGCCAGTGCTCAGTACAAGTCAGGAACTAAAAATCGTGACTAACTTATTTTAGGAAGACTGTGGTTTGTGTGGCTAAACAAAAATTGCAGGGTCAGCCTTTTTGAAAACTGTTGCATATGCAGTCTTGATTTTAGCTTACTTCGATCATTTTGAACCATAGTCTGTCTGCATTATAGTAGCCTGACATATACTGGTATATCATATATTTTTTCACACTGTGAAGCAACTTCAGGAGAAATTGTGCATTTTAATACACAGTTCCCTTATTTTTTTTTTAACTACTTCAGTACCGGACATGTTCACCCTCTTCCTGCTAATTTTCAGCTTTCAGTGCTCTCACACTTTGAATCACAATTACTCAGTCATGCAACACTGTACCAAAAATGACATTTGTATCATTTTTTTTTAGACAGATAGAGCTTTCTTTTGGTGATATTTATCCAGCACTGGGCTTTTTATTATTTGCTAAATAAAGGAAAAAAGACTGACGATTTTGAAAGACTTTTTTAGTCTCTGTTATAAAGTTTGCAAATAAATCTTTCTTCATAAATTTAGGCCAAAATGTATTCTGCTACATTTCTTTGGTAAAAATTACTCAAATCGGTGTATATTATTTAGTCTGTAGGAAAGTTGGAGTCTACAAACTATAGCGTGTGTGTGATATATAGATATATATATATATATATATATATATATATATATATATATATATATCTATCTTTTGGAAACTTGATCAGCCCTGACGTGCTGACAGCCTATCATTTCTTGAGGCCCTAAAATGCCAGAACAGTACAAATACCCCCCAAATGGCTCCAATACAATTTTTCAAATTTTTTATTTTTTACATACTGTCACCAGAGCAATAGAGCGTCATCATATGACTGGTGTGGCAGTGATCATGGATAGTGACTGGTGACAGTATGTGTAAAAAAAAAAAAGTGAAAAGTGTGTATGTATGTATATGTGTGTATGTGTGTGTGTGTATGTATGTGTGTATAGATAGATAGATAGATCTTTTTTTTTTTTCAATGTTTTGGTACACTTTTTTATTTACATACGGTCACCAGAACAGAGAGCAGTGCGTTGTTACCATTGTGACTCTGTACACTCTGGGAAAGTGATCAGAATAGGATTTGTATTTGATCACTGTTATAAGCAGTCATTTTTATGAATGGCATCCATTCAGTCATAACCATTCTTTGTGTACTATTGTGATAGCTGTGATTGGCCACAGCTATAACATGGCACAGATGCACTGTGATTAGCCCTGTCTGTACCATGTGATCACTGTGACTAATCATCCTTGCAATAGTACACAATGAATGGCCACCTGCCATGTGATTGGTCACAGCAATCATCTGGTACTGGGGCTGCCCAGGTACAATGATCAGTCTTCCTCTGTGTCTGGTGGACACAGGTGACAGATTGCGCTGCTGTGCGCTTCTGGCAGGGTGTCCTATGGCATCCACCTGGAACAGCAGTGCTCCTGCTCGGCTGTCATTTGTCTATAGGCTGAGCTGAAAGCAGTTCAAGAAGAATTCCAGGTGTGGATAATTTATACTTAGTTAGTTATAGCTTGGACTAATCTAGTTCTGTATATACCATCCCTGGCTGATGCCCCTGCAAGCTGGAAATCACTGAAGTAGACACCACTAATGCAGTGGTCCCCACTAGCTACCGATACCCGCGCCAAGTGTCTACACTGCTGTGTTCTGAACAAAGAAGGTTGGTTATTCGGCACGGGCGCCATTCAAAAAATGCAAGGGGGCAGAAATTAAGTGGGGTAGTTATGTCACGCTCTTCATTGCTTTCATTCAGAAAGTACTGACTCTCTTATTGAATTGCTTTTTCACTGATCCAGAACCAGTATACAGGTAAACATTTATGACACTTTTCATACTGAGACTGAAAAAACTGAAGCCAGTGGCTCAGAGTAACAGCTAAGCAACTAGCATTTTTATAAGACAGTCGGCAGTGACATCCCCTTAATTGTTTTCATGACCTGTGTACTTGGGGTAAACCTGTTATAGGAGGAACATTGAAGCTGCCATTGTTGGCCTGAAAATGCTAGTTATCTGACTGTTGTGCAGATCCACTAGCTTTAACACTTTGTCACTGTCCCAAAGCAAGAGGGGGCGTTTGACCTAATGAGCTGACTATTTGAGCCATTTTTCAGTGTATTGAAAGGATAAAGTGAAAGTGTCGCCCTCCTGCACTCTGTATTTGATACAAACCTAAAACCTGCTCCAGACAAAGCCCCCCCCCCCCCCCCTTTTTAGTTTTGTATATAGCTTGGAAAGGTTGGAAGATTTGTCAGTATATTTTTTTTAATTCTTGTGCTTACCCTTCGGGGGCATTTTCTCTTCCTTCCTCACTGACACCCATTACTAGGACAAGAAGCCTAAAGCAGTATTACGCCCCCAATCAAAAAATTTGTATATTGCACCTTACCAATCCTTAAATGTGATGGCTGCATTAGTTTTACATTTTTAGGCTTTTTCTCCCTTTATTTTCACCTGGTGATCCAGCCAGTAACACACCTGCTTTTATGGTGTCTTCTCTATCTATGGAGGAGCAGCACTGTCTGGAGAGGGTGGCATTAGGCATGCCATACACTGAGCAAATTTGCTCGATTTCCCTATCAACACACAGTGATGCGGGAATCCCTCCTGCCGGACCATTATCTTCTCCCGGCGGGGGGAAGCCTTCCCTGCTGGGAGAAGACAGTGATTATCGCAAGTGGCTATATTCACCCTGCCCATCAGCAGGAACCGGCCAAGATTCGAACAGTGTATGGCCGGCCGTAGATGGATGTCACTTTATGCAAGTGACTAATAAATTAAAGCCCAACTCAAGCACATAGGGCATTGAGGGTATCTTTAGTACAGTAACAAGGTTTCAGTAATCAGTGAATTAATTTTGATTGTTGCACTTTGTGGTTTAACTTTAAGTGTAAATGTCGCTGCCCAAGTGACCCCTCCAGAGATGTGATGTCTGCCTTCTGGGTCTGGCCCCTGCACCCATTTTGATTGCCTCCAGATGATGCAACTCCAGCTCATGTTCATAGAAATAAATGTATTCTTGCACCAAAGGCATGCTGAGATTGTACATGCATGGCTTGGTGTACAATCTGAAGGTACTTGCTAGCAGGCGGGGAAGAAGCATTTATTGCAAAGGAGGAATATAAATATTCTTTTCTGTAATAAAATCCTGTCCGCTAGCAGTTTGGTTTAAACATTTTAGTTGCACTCTAGGCTTGCATTAGTAAAATGGCTGCAACTCACTTCGTTTGGGCAAATTTTTATAGAATGTTTTTACAGTTAAAAATGTAGTAATTAGTGAGTTTGTAGACACAACCATTCCTACACTCCTTATTTTCTTTACATGGTTTCATCCCCAATCTATATTACAAGTACACACAAACCTAAATGTAGCATAATGCATATTCAAGTCTGTTTCTTTAGTGACCTTCATCTTGCCGTGTCCTGGTTTTGTTTCCTCAGTGCTGAAGCCTTTGGTGGAACTGCTGAGTGATCCGGATTACATTAATCAGATGCTGCTCAGCCAGCTGGAGTACAGAGAACAGGTGAATGAGCGTCACAAGAAGACCTATACTTACGCCCCATCTTATGAGGAGTTCATCAAGCTGATCACGAACAGTTCTGACATTGAATTCCTCAAACAGCTAAGGTATTTCCAGTTTGATGAACCCTAAACATAGAGTATTTTCTGACTAGGTTATGCTGCACACATAATAAAACAGACCTGTATAATTAGGTAGCATCAAATGTTGTCCAAAACTTTTGTTGTAGAGAGATCACATCACAAAGGTACAAGTGCAAAGTTTTGGAGCTGCACAGGACCTCTTCTTCAGACGTGATGCATGCCTGACCAAGGGGTCCTGCCTGGCTCCGAAACGTTGCACTTGTACCTTTTGAGATTTGTGATCTCTATACAATAAAAGTTTTGGACATTATTTGATGCTTCATGGTGTGCTGGCAAATATGCGTATTGATGTGTGATGAGGCCAGTATCCAGCTGGTAGTCTCTGCAGCACTCGCTACTGATAAGCCAGGAAAGTGTGCGATGGGAATAAAGCCAAGACTGTATAATTAGGTGATATATTCTACAATAAGGGGACCGTATCGCATTAGGGATATCCATTGTCCTAGGAAATCACCAACTAAAACTCTAGTTTTGCAAAAAAAAATATCGAATTGAAAGCCCTGAGATTGTGTTCTAAAATAAATCTATGGTGTCCTCTATACCTTTCCAAGGGGACTGTTTTTATAATGGTGGTTTTCCAGGCTCGATCCCTTCTAAGGCTTATGACCCCTGAATTGACGTGTCACTTCCGGTGTTACAGCTGTCATTCCTCGACTAGTGAAGCTGAGGATGCAGCTATTCTAGCATTATCTGTGCTGGAATAGTTGCATTGGAGGGCAGGGGATGGTGGCCTTCCCCAGTGTCTCCATAAAGATTACCTGTCACCTGCCTATGCTTGTTAGCCCACTTGTAATGACAATAAAAAAATTGCAGAAAATAAAAATATTGGAAAAACATTGAAAGGTCTCTGCCACCCCCAAACACACCCCATATAAAAAGCACGTAGGGCGAGCATGTGTATGTAACATAAATGTAACATCAAACATGTGAGGTATCATCAAGAACTTTGGAGTGAGAGCAATAATTCTAGGTTTATTTAGGTTAACTATAAACTGATGACCTTTTAAAGTGTCGCCTATAGGGAATTTTGAGTACTATCATTTTTGTGATTCCAAGCACATGCACTTTGCACTAAAATTAATTCATTTGCAAGAGTTTATGCAATATGAAAAATTGCAACTACCACCATTTTATTCTCCAGGGTCTCTGCTTTCAGGAAAGATTTACTTTTTTGTGGGGGGGTTTACAGCAATTCTAGCACAAAAAGCTAATTTTAACGTGTGTGTATAAAAAGTAAAAGATTGCCGGTAGACAAGTGGTTTAAAAGACTAACAGCATGTTTGAAACCTCATTGGTGTGCAGCTCGTCTTCTAGAGTTCAGTGATTCTGACTTTAGCAGTAAATATTTAAGTTCTGATGTCTGCTGAACAGGGACTGCTCAACTTTTTATTTCTCGAAGCAGCAGTAATTTGCTTCACGTAAAAATCATAACCCCTAGTGAGTAGTGAGTCAGTCAACAGTAATGGATTAAACATTCTTCAGACAAACATAGATATATGGTCAGGCAGAAAACTTAAAAAAAATTGCTTTTGTTGCTGTAGAGATCACTCTGGAGGGCATTTATTAAAATTGGATGGCCACCTTTTATTTTCTGCTTTCACCAGCTTTGATAAATTCCCCCAAATGTAAGAAACAGCTATGTAATGCAAAGCTTTAAAAGATAAACCAGAATCGGCCTGTAGTGCAGAACTATAGCTGTGTTACTGTATTATGCTTCATAGAGTTTTAATCGCATACAGTTGCAGTGAGGAGTGTCATAACTCTATACTCTTTCGGCTCCATGCACACTGGGCTTAAAAAAAGTTTGTTCTCTTTGCCGTAAAATCATCATATAGAGCATTTTTTGTGCAGAGTTTAGACAAGTTTAGGAGCGTTTTTACGTTTTTTCTGCCAGTAAGCTCCAATCAAACGCAAACCAAAAGGTTTTTTTTTTTTTTTCCCTGCCTCTAAACGTTGAGCTCAAAATATGCCTGTAATCGTCCTAATGTACATGGACACATAGGATAACATTGAGCTACTTCTACAGGCAGAACACAAAACTCCTGTAGAAGCAGCTATTTTTAAGCCAGTGTGCATGGAACCTTTAAGAGGTTTCTACATATATCTTACATGAGATCCCTAGTCTAACTAAACTAGATCTATAAACAAGGGTTTTTTTCCATACATAAATTTAAAATAAACCTATGAACACTTTTCTTAAGAACTATCTGTGGCTTATTTGTGCACGCATTTGCATTCGTGTCAGTAACAATACTGACACGTGTGACAAAATTCAGGTAATTTTTACTACCACCAACTTTTAAGAATCTAACGCTATGGCATTGACAAATTCTTAAAGAATTACCGCCAGTTCAAAGATTACTATAGGTAATTAAAAGCAGCTGTGAGCTGTCGTATGCCAGTACTCAGAGTGGGGCATGGCTGTGGTGGGAAACTGTTGTGTATATGAAGAAATCCTCCCAGTACAAATTTCCTCCCCTCTGCTGTAATTCCCCTCCCAGTGCAAATCTTTGTCCCTCAAATCCTATCTCCCAGCACAAATCATGTCTTCCTTTCCCACCCCCAAATCCTCTTCCCACCTTAAAATCCCCTCCCAGGACAAATCCCCTCGCCCCACAAATCCCCATCATCCTAAAATCCCCTCTGCAAAAATTCTTACACCACCCAAATCCACCCTCCCAACACAAATCTTTGTCTCCCGTCCCATTCCCAGGTGCGCGCCCTTCAACGGTCATTGCCCCCTCCCCCTTCCCTGGTCATTGACCCCTTAGCCCAGTCATTGACCCCTTACGCCACCCCCCTTCCCAGGTCATTTCCCTCTTCCTTCTCAGGTCATTTCCCTCTTCCTTCCCAGGTCATTTCCCTCTTCCTTCCCAGGTCATTTCCCCCTTCCTTCCCAGGTCATTTCCCCCTTCCTTCCCAGGTCATTTCCCTCTTCCTTCCCAGGTCATTTCCCCCTTTCTTCCCAGGTCATTTCCCCCTTTCTTCCCAGGTCATTTCCCCCTTTCTTCCCAGGTCATTTCCCCCTTTCTTCCCAGGTCATTTCCCCCTTTCTTCCCAGGTCATTTCCCCCTTTCTTCCCAGGTCATTTCCCCCTTTCTTCCCAGGTCATTTCCCCCTTTCTTCCCAGGTCATTTCCCCCTTTCTTCCCAGGTCATTTCCCCCTTTCTTCCCAGGTCATTTCCCCCTTTCTTCCCAGGTCATTTCCCCCTTTCTTCCCAGGTCATTTCCCCCTTTCTTCCCAGGTCATTTCCCCCTTTCTTCCCAGGTCATTTCCCCCTTTCTTCCCAGGTCATTTCCCCCTTTCTTCCCAGGTCATTTCCCCCTTTCTTCCCAGGTCATTTCCCCCTTTCTCCCCAGGTCATTTCCCCCTTTCTTCCCAGGTCATTTCCCCCTTTCTTCCCAGGTCATTTCCCCCTTTCTTCCCAGGTCATTTCCCCCTTTCTTCCCAGGTCATTTCCCCCTTTCTTCCCAGGTCATTTCCCCCTTTCTTCCCAGGTCATTTCCCCCTTTCTTCCCAGGTCATTTCCCCCTTTCTTCCCATCCCCCTTTTTTCTTCCCATCCCCCTTTTTTCTTCCCATCCCCCTTTTTTCTTCCCATCCCCCCTTCCTTTCCAGTTTGTTACCCCTCTCCCCCACTCTTCCTTCCCAGGTCATTCTCCCTCCCTTCCTTGAACCTAGACATCTGATACAGTGTGGTAGACTGCTGGGAGATGTTTTCCTTCTTGGCTCCCCCTCGTCTTGTGTCGAGGGAATGTCAGACCTGAGCAGGAGCCTAGGAGAAGCTTCCCCTTTGAAGTGTATCTGACAGGTAGCTAGTGAGGAGAGGTGCTGGCTGCTGCAATGGCTGTCTATCCTGGCAAAGGGGACCCAGGGCACCCCACAGGATATGTGGGGCAGGTGCTCTGGGTACCCAGAGGTAGTGACACCACTGGATTGTACATCAAATCTTTGTGTCTGCATTTATATGGGTTTTATTGATGTAAGAGTAGCTGGACATTACCTTTTGTACATGCCTTTATAGTTGTAAGTCCATATAGAGCTCAACATAAAAAATGTAGCAAAATATGGCAGTTGAAATTTTTTTTGGTGACTACAAACCAAATAGGCGCCGATTAATGGTCCTTCCACTATTTTCTTCCCATCTTAATTGTATATTCTCTACACAGGTCTTTCTTTCCTCAAGCCTTGCATGGTGCTGAACAGTAGTAGTATGCCTTTGTTCCCAGTTTTCAGCTCTTCTTTTAATAAAACAATAAGTACTTCAACATCTATTTGTAGATGATGATGTGTTGATGTTCTGGCGCAGAATATGATTTTGTTGCTTGGCGACTTATTGTTCATTTGATGTAGAAATAACTGTGCCAAGTCAAGGGGTGCTGAGTGCTACTGACAACCAAAATTATCTCTCATTAGTCTCCATTTAAATGGAGTCTCTTCTGTGCCTGGTTCTGGCAGTGCCAAAATGACAGCTGCTCTTAAGTAAATGCCTTTTCTCCTCATTATATGACTGTTCAATTATACACATACCTGTAATTTGGTCACCCCCCCCCCCCCCCCCATTTGGATGCCATCTAAATTGCTGCTGTATTTAAGTGTCTTTTTTACCTTTGGTGAAATTTACATTACAGTTGGGTTACGTTACATCTACTTTGATACTACATTTTTCATATGCAGTATCCATTCCCCGACCCCTCCTGTGACTAATGACCCCAGAAGAGACATGTTTTACATCACCTCGGAAATCACAGCTGTCATTCCTCGACTAGTGTAGCTGAGGATACAGCTATACCAGCATGATCTGCGCTGGAATAGTTGCATTGGAGGGCAGGGGAGATGATGATTATTATTATATAGGATTTATATAGTGCCAACAGTTTACACAGCGCTTTACAATATAAAAGAGTATACAAATACAAGAGGATTAAGAGGGCCCTGCTCAGAAGAGCTTACAATCTAATAGGTGATGGCAGTCTCCCCAATGTCTCCATAAAGAGTACCTGTCATCTGCCCATGCTATCACATAGGGTGCTTGTTAGCCAACTTGTAATAGCAAGAAAGTTAAAAAAAAAAAAATGTATAAAATAAAAATATTTAAAAAAAAATCAAAGAACCGGTCACCCCACACATACCCCATATGAAAGGTCTTGACATGTTTGGTACCTATTTACTTGAAACAACTTTCTTTTATATTTTACAAAAAATTGGATATAATGCAGTGAGGGAAAAAGTATTTGAACCCCTGCTGATTTTGTACGTTTGCCCACTGACAAATAATCAGTCTATAATTTTAATGATAGGTTTATTTTAACAGTGAGTGACAGAATAACAACAAAAATATCCAGAAATGCGCATTTAAAAAAAGTTATAAATTGATTTGCATTTTAATGAGTGAAATAAGTATTTGACCCCTTCGCAAAATATAAATGACTTGGTGGCAAAACCCTTGTTGGTAATCAGAGGTCAGACGTTTCTTGTAGTTGGCCATCAGGTTTGCACACATCTCAGGAGGGATTTTATCCCACTCCTCTTATCAGATCCTCTCCAAGTCATTAAGGTTTCGAGGCTGACGTTTGGTAACTCAAACCTTCAGCTCCCTCCCACATATTTTCTATGGGATTAAGGTCTGGAGACTGGCTAGGCCACTACAGGACCTTAATGTGCTTCTTCTTGAGCCACTCCTTTGTTGCCTTGGCCCTGTGTTTTGGGTCATTGTAATGCTGGAATACCTATCCATGACGCATTTTCAATGCCCTGCCTGAGGCAAGGAGGTTTTCACCAAAGCTTTTACGGTACATGGCCCCCGTCCATCATCCCTTTGATGCGGTGAAGTTGTCCTGTCCAATTAGCAGAAAAACACCCCCAAAGCATAATGTTTCCACCTCCGCGTTTGACGGTGGGGATGGTGTTCTTGGGGTCATAGGCAGCATTCCTCCTTCAAATACGGTGAGTTGAGTTGATGCCAAAGAGCTTGGATTTTGTCTCATCTGCTGCTATCTTCTCGGTAGACAATACTTCAATTACTCATACCTAATTACAGGGCATTGGTTCCATCAGTAGCACCTTACTATAGATTACGGCTCCTGTTGTACACAATACTATACATGACCATACACACATTTCTTTATTTTCACAAAAAATTATTAGAAATGCGTAGTACATTGGAGGAATCTGAGGAGACTTGCGTAGTTACAGGTTGCCCATCACTGTATCTGTGTGATTTAACTGAAGCTTTGCTACTGAACTAGGTTCCTGCTGTCTTCTGATGGTCCTAGTTAATGAACCTCTTTGTAGTCCTAGCCGTGTGTGCATCAATTCAGTGAAGACAGTAGGCCAAATATGACTGGCAGTTTTCAGCATTTTACTAGGCAGTGAAGGACAACCCATCAAGAAGAATGACTTTTATTGGTCTCTGTAGGTATGTATGTGGACTGGTGCATGGAGACCATCAGTTTTACAAACATGTCAGCAAAAAGTGTGTCCTCAAATACCATGGCATCCTTTATATTCAGTGTTATTTTATTCTGGAATAAAATGAAACATGTACAGCACATGGCAGAAAAAAAGATAGGTTTGACCATCGCATTGTGTTATTTCTACTCCTCTGTAAACAGTCTTGTGTATCTGCTTTGTACAAATGGTAATTGCTTAGCTCAGTTTTTCAACTAATTTAGTTAGGCCACGATGATGAATTACTTGCAGATGTGCGGTGGTTTGAAATGCTTGTTTCCATTTCTACGGCAATGCTAATTTTGTTCTATTGTGCAAATATATGTATGTATGTATATTTAATTTTTTTATTTGATTTTTTTTTATTGTTATTTTTTTGCTTTTTTACAAAATCTATTTTTGCCTTGAGATTATATATGGAAGTCATAACACAATATTAATTTAAATTATCAATGTGTGCTTCTAAGGCTAGGTTCACAGTAGTACAGCTTCACCGCGATCTGATTTTCAGTACGATTTTTGTAGTGCGTTTTTTGACGCATCATGCTAGGAGAAGGAGATGGGATTTTATACACCAATTCTGCCAAGGCGCACTAAAAACGCATTTGCATGCATTTTACACACTTTTTTGGTGCATTTCCGTTGAAGTCTGGTCTGAGGGGCCAAAATTGTGCTGCATCTGCACCAAAGTACCACATGTACCTTTTCCAAAAACCTGATATGCTGCTCTGCATCAATGTGAACAGGCACCATTGAAAATAATGTGATTTTCATTGTCATGTGATTTTGTGCTACTGGAGTCGCATCTGAAATTGCACTAGTGTGAACCAAGCCTAATATTACTAATACAAGTGTGCATTTTTAAGTCTGTTTACATGGCTGTTTTCATAAATATTTTATTGATTTAACCACAGTGGGTGCCCATTCATGCTATGTGCGATGACCGATTGCTGTTTTTTTATAGCACCTGATCAATGCCAGGCATCACACAAGAGCACATGGGAACAATTGTTTTTTATGTACCCCATTCACACCACAACTCTGGTGTGATGTACACTGCCATCACAATGCGCTGCTATGGGGAGACCATGAATGAATTGTCAATTGCTTAAAATAAGTGTACGCCGCCCTCAGTGCGATAATAAAATTTGTTTTACACATACATTTGTAATTTGATGTAACATTTTACGTACTGTGGGAAGTGTTAATGAGCCATTATGTTCTTTTTAATAATGTAATTAGACCTTACTCTTTGTATCATTGTGACATATGTTTGCCAGATAATATTCAAAATATTTGATCAAAAATTGAAGCTATGGGAAAGTAACATGCGTTTATTTACAATGTATACACCAGTTGTTTTTTTATCTGAAGTAACGTTCAGAATGAATGTTAAGTAATGTAAGATGACATCCCCTGCAGCGTTCTGATGTCATTTATTAGGTGCAGGGTGTCTACTTCTCTTAGCTGTCATTCACATTAACAGAGGCTTTGACATCGTGTGACTTCATCTGAAATGGCACGATTTCAAAGCCGCATGTCAATGTGATTGGAAGACATCTGTGCAACTTCATGCACAGATGTCTATTCAAATTGCACCCAAAATCGCCAAAAGTAGTACAGGAACTACTTTTGTAAATCGGTGCGGCACCGCAAAGTCGGCTTTACACCGATTTGAACAATGCCATTACCGGCAATAGGCTGCAACTTGTCATTCGATTTGACCTGTTGCATCTCTAGTGGTCAGTGACAATGTTAGAACACCACCCCACCTTAAAAACAAAAACAAAACACTGCTAGTGGCATTTTAACATCCCTACCACCCTTAAAAAATGATCCCGATTGTTTGGTATGTGGCATTTTAGGACCCCCCAACACCTTTTACCTTTTGATCTATGCGATCCTCCTTCCTGCTGTGTTTACAAACATGTAGCCCATTCACAATGAGGAAGAGGAGCTTTCTCTGTTGTGAATAGGCTCAATGTTTGTAAGCACTGGCAGTGTTTTTTACATTTGTCTTGGCTGTGATTGGCTCTGTACTTTTGTGATAGCTGTGAACCAATCTGATTGGCTCTGTGCATCTTGCCTGTATTTTAAATGTCCAGTGATAACTCCTATGACACCCATTCATAGGCGTAGTGGCTGCCTGAGTGTGTTTTCTGCTTCGCCTTTTACAACCGCCCAACACATATGCAATGGCAGAAGGGTGGGCTTTAATGCACACACACCTGATATGCACTTGTGTATATGCTGAGCCCTCAAAGACAGCTCTCGGTCCACACTAAAGATCGGTAGCTGACGGGAACAGCTTTCGATCATGTGACAGTGGTCACATAATGGCCGATCCTTCCCACCCTTCGAGTGTTCTGAACTGCTTAAAGGGATGCCAGGGCAGATGGGAAGGGGTTAAAATGGTGCTTCAGAAATACACCTCTGCCTCCCTCTCTGTTATTTACAGTACAGTGATATGAAGATGGTTAACAAATTTAGAGAGATTTTGTACATCACTTTTTTTTTTTTTTTTTAATAGCATATTATTGTCAGAAGTAAAAAAAATATATTCAGATAAATATAAAAGCTAGAATTATATTCTATTTTGCAGCTGGAGCTTTAGAGTCACTTGTCAATTTTCCCAAGCTCTCAGTTTGCTTCTTTGATGTAAAGTCTGTAACTCATCCCCTTCATAGGACTGCTCGGGAAAAGACAATTGTTTTTTGAGGAATAAGCAAATCCTTGGACTATCTCATATGTGCCTGATATGTGCATCCAAGGGACAAAACTTGTCAGACAAGCTCTACATGTAGGGGGAAGTGTTTGTTTATTACTTTGACCAAAAATCAATGAAAACTTATGAAAGGATGTGTTTTTCCAGTACTCTTTTCAAAGTTGAGGTGTTCCTTGATGGTCTGTCACAATTCTAATTACTCCTATGCATCATGGGATTGACAATTGGTCACCTCCACATTGTTTCCTTTAATGCGACAGTTGACGTGTAGCTATCATGGCATATCCTTCTTCTGTAAAACAATTAGCAGGCTAAGGCTGGCCAGAGATCGATGTTTTTTCAATTTCCCCATCTACACAAGCGAGGAGGATGGAGGAATCTTCCCTGCTCTGACAGAGGGGACTCCTCCGCTTTCAGAATACACTGATCAGCACTGCAGCTGCTAATCGAATTAAAAGTTTGCAACATTCCCGTCCGACAGAAGCCCATATTGTCGAATGGGAATGGCGATAGATGGATCAAAATCCAGTCTGTCCTTGCTGAGCTGGCCATATTTTAGTCCATCTATGGCCAGCTTAAGACATTCAGCTGACATCAGAACACTGCTTGTTGGTCATTGAGTGTGTTACTAAACAGGAAGGGATGGAAAATCTCTTCAAAGGGACACAGACAAAAAAACATATTTTTGGTGGAGTCAGGATTGGAGAGAGAATTGGGCTAGAACCCATGACAATGTTTCTCTTTGCCTGCCATGCCTCCCTATCATGATGACAACCCCTCCCTGTCATTTCTTGCACAGATGTCATCAGAAAAGGATATGAAGGAAAATTTCTGCCTTGGGGTCACAAACCGAAAACAAAACCTGAATTTTTTATTCTTCTCCACTCTATTCAACGATTAAATGGCTAAAATTAGACTTTGTACATTTCTTTTTTCTAGTATTTAATGGTTACATTTTGTGTTCTGAGTCATGCAGCAGAATTTGTTTTCTTGATCAGATTTGCCATATTTTAATTAGCATTTTGGCATGCTGTTTATATATTGGTAATTCAGCTGTAACATGTTCCTTTTGCTTATTTTTAGGTATCAAATTGTTGTGGAAATCATTCAAGCAACTACAATTGGAAGCTTTCCCCAGATGAAGAGGCAGAAAGGTAAGTAAGTGCTCTGATGGAAGTATGAGCTACATGTACTAATTATTTTCCGTGAAACTGTGACCAGAGATTGTATGTGAAAAAATAAAATGCATTACCTGGCTTTGAACCATTTTAGTGAGGTGTTTGTACTTTGTGTCTGGGGTTCATTTATATTATGTGTCTTTACGGTAATAGTGAATTTTACTATATATCTCATTGGATATTGGACATTAGAATCATTTTGAAATCCAATTAATTAAATCGCCCATCTGCACAAACACAGCACGTAGTTTAGTGTGTGTGTGTGTATGTATGTGTGTGTATGTATATATGTGTGTGTGTATATATATATATATAGTTTTAATTCCTTCAATTCGTGTTTTAAAATGTTTGCTTTTGGTGATAATTTGTAGGTTTGCTAGGTTTTAAACCAGACAGTCCAGTTTTGGAAATTGCTGAAGTTCAAAACCTTTCCTCTTTTCTAGTGATGCACTGAAATTTCTGCTGCCGAAAATTATTGGCCGAAAATAAGGTTTTCAGCGTTGTGCCGAAAGAAAAAAAGGTGCCAATCAGCCCAGGTTCACACTGATCTGCGCGACTGAAGTCAGCTGAACTCGCAAGATTTCACTCCCGCATGTCAGTCCCGATTTCAGCCACGATTTCAGAGACATCTGCCCAGACGTCAATGTAAATCGCAGCGCGAAATCGCAAAAAGTAGTATAGAAACTACTTTTTGAAATTGGTGAAGCGGCATGACGCTGATTAGGACGGCAATTGCATGTCAAAACGCTCCAGTGTGAACCGGGGCTAATGCGATTTTGCCATGATTTTACAACAATTTTGTTGTGATTTTGCGGCAATTTTTACTGTGCTTATGGTGTTTTTCATAGGTCGCGTGACTCAAAAAAAAAGTATGGAAAGCGCAACACGGGTGCATTTTTGACGAGTTTTCAATGGGGGGGGGGTGCATTTTTGATGCTTTTTTTTTTTTTTTTTAAACAGACCAAATATGCAGCAAGCAGGATTTTTAACACCGCTCCAAAAGATGCCTATAATGGGCGACAAATTCATATTAATTTAAATTCATGATATTTATTAAAAGTTTTATATACAATTAATTATAAATATATATATATCTTAAAAAAAAACGTTGATTTTGGTTTCAGACAAGTGCATCTGGAATTTTTGGTTTTGGCACCAGAATTTTCATTTCAGTGCACTACTACTTTTTTCTATAGGGTGTCTCACCCCCCCAAAACATAATTGAATCTTCTTTCCTTTGTAAACTAACAATACTCCTTCCCCACCATGGAATGGTGATATATGGATAGATAGAAAAAGCTGTTGTAGTACAGTTAAGAGCAGTTTGGCTAACAACCATAGCTCCATCCATAGATACAGTTGGGTGAGTGATCGTAGCTACCCTAGAAAAAGAAGTGCGTTGTACACAAAATTACCAGGTGAAAATAAAGGGAAAACAACTACGCTGGTAAGCTGCTGTATATTGCATTTGTGTTTAGTTATGCTTTATTCCTGAATCCCTGAAGTTATTTTGGTTACAAGATCTCTTTAAGTATCACAAATCTATTACTTGCTTTGCTTGTGTCACTTTCAGAATGATTTTAGTCTGACCAGTCAGCTCACCTAGGTGGCTCTTGTGTGGTTTATTTGGTCAGAATAATGAGGAACTTCAGCAGCTACAAATTTTAGAGGGACTGAGATGACAGCATCCTCACTCACGAGGAAGTGGAAAAAATAGGTTACTGCCCCCCCATTTTCATTTTGGGGGAAGGTTCCACTTTTGAGTATCAGCATTTTAACACTATGATCGCACTTGATCTATAATTTTGGGAATTAGAAATGATGGGGGTATAGATTAGTCTGTTATAATAGAGCAGGCATAGATGACACAAGCTCTGTCAGACCACTGATATCGCTCCTCATTACTATCCTAAATAGGGAATTATTGCTCACAGCTTTCTATCTATTTTCTTTTTATCTGTGGCTGATTTTCCGGATTTATGCTGTGGAAAAAGATGACTGTTGCTATTCATAACAGAACCTGATAAAAACATTGTAGATTTCTATAGGGAAGGCTGTGTGACTTTTTTCTTTTATAGATTTCAGTCTGGTTACCGTCCTGAGCAACTTCATTTCCTGTGGTGACATAATGCTTACAGATAATAACAGATCGCTGTCACTATTATCGCTACAATGGTGGAAAAAGTGGAAGCTGTTGTTCTGAGTCTCTAATCAGTACTAATAATTGGCAGCACTATATGCAAAAAAAAAACCAAAAGATGACCTAGATCAGTGTTTCTCAACCTTTTTTTCGGTCAAGCACCCTTTAAAGCGTTTGTTAACCCGAAAAAAAAAATAGATTTTCTGGTACCTTAACCACTTCAGCCCCAGACCATTTGACTGGCCAAAGACCAGAGCACTTTTTGCGATTCGGCACTGCTTCGTTTTTAACTGACAATTGCGCGGTCCTGCGACGTGGCTACCAAACATAATTGGCGTCCTTTTTTCCCCACAAATAGAGCTTTCTTTTGGTGGTATTTGATCACCTCTGCGGTTTTTATTTTTTAGGCTATAAACAAAGAAATAGCGACAATTTTGAAAAAAACGCATTATTTTTTACTTTTTGCTATAATAAATATCCCCAAAAAATATATATAAAAAAAATTTTTCTTTCAGTTTAGGCTGATATGTATTCGTCTACATATTTTTGGTAAAAAAAAAAAACCCCTTGCGCAAAAGTTATAGCGTCTTACAAAATAGGGGATAGTTTTATGGCATTTTTTATTAATAATTTTTTTTTATACTAGTAATGGCGGCGATCAACGATTATCATGACTGCGACATTATGGCGGACACATCGGACACTTTTGGCGCTATTTTGGGACCATTCACGTTTATACAGCGATCAGTGTGATTAAAAATGCATTGATTACTGTGTAAATGTGACTGGCAGTGAAGGGGTTAAGTGTGTCCTAGGGAGTGATTCTAACTGTGGGTGGAGGGGTTATGTGACAAGACAATGATCACCGCTCCCAATTACAGGGAGCTGTGATCAGTGTCCTATCACTAGGCAGAATGGGGAAATGCTTGTTTACATCAGCATTTCCCTGTTCTTCCCCTCCGTGAGACGATCGCGGGTATCCACGCGGATGCGATCACACTCTCGGAGCTCGCGGCGGGTGCGCGTGATGGCACAGCGGCAAATTTAAAGGGACGTACCTGTACGCCCATTTGCCTGTCCATGCCATTGTGTCGATGTAAATGCGGCGGTCGGCAAGCGGTTAAAGCAGATTAAACAGTGCTTGTGCTATGTAATCTGCACAACCCTCTAAACTGTAAAAAGAAAAACCCTGAATCTGGCACTTCCTGTATCCCCTCTCTAAACAGACCACGAAATCAGGACAGCTCCGCCCTGATCATTGTGGTCTAATTGCAGGCCCTCCTTCATACGCTGCTGTCCCCTCTTCTCTCCTCTCTCACCCCCCTCCTTCCTGCTCGTGTTTGTGTCTCCGTCTCGGCCCCCCCCTTGCCACTTCTAGTAAAATTAAAAATCTTTTTCGCTCACTGCCAGCAACTCTTTTTTTTTTTTTTTATTCTGGCAGAGCACACTGTACCTTTTTCTTTTAGAAAAAAAAACGAGCGCTGTAAATACAGTTTTAGCGCTGTCTTCAGGCCGGGTCACGTGACTCTTGGCTGGTTTCCATGGCTACTGCAGGAGAGACTGAGAGGCCATGTGATCTCCCCGGCTGACCGTCAGAGGGAGATCACGGCCCCTCCTGCAGTATGCTTCCATCGGAGCTGTACAGTGGCCGCGAGTCATGTGACAGGCCTGAAGACAGCTCAAGCGCAGTATTTACAACGCTCGTTTTTCTATAAGAAAGGTACAGTGTGCTCTGCCAGGCTCTAATAGAGAGTCTGGCAGAGTTTGAGTTATATGGGTTAACAAACCCTTTAAAGGATATGTAAAGGTTCTGTGTTTTTTTTGTTTTTTTTTAAGCACTCTTCCCGAGTGCCCCGTTAAGAGAGCTGCTCTACCTCGGGGGACTCGTGCGGGCGCGCTTCTGTGTCCTGCTGCTGCAT
This sequence comes from Lithobates clamitans, assembly GCA_037952925.1. Taxonomy (NCBI): domain Eukaryota; kingdom Metazoa; phylum Chordata; class Amphibia; order Anura; family Ranidae; genus Lithobates; species Lithobates clamitans. The sequence continues at coordinate 256,182 of JBBGZY010001260.1, forward strand.
CAATTGACACAGACAACAGGACTCGGGCCTCCTGGCTCCTGCTTCATTGGATTTGATTTACAGCAACAGGAGCCAATGGTTCCTGCTGCTATCAATCTATCCAATAAGGACCCGAGACACCAGCTGGAGCTGGTGTGCTCGTTCTCGTCGCTGGAAAGACCGGGCTCAGGTAAGTAACAGGGGGGGCTCTGGGGGCTGCTGCACTACAGAAGGGTTTTCACCTTAATGCACAGAATGCATTAAGGTGAAAAATATCGAGGGTTTACAACCCCTTTAAAAATTATGGAATCCTCAAGGTACCCTCCAAACTTGACAGTCTTGAGGCACCCCATTCTAAAATGTAATACTTTCAGTGCAGCAACATCAAAACACATAGAACACCCAACGTTAAAGGTGATTTATTCTTCCAAAGCAAATACACTTTTGCATACTGGAACAGACTAGTATTCCAATGTTTCTCTTCTTCCTCAGTTTTTTTCCATCACTTAGCCAATGAGACCCCAAAGCTGATGGAGAGAGGCAAGGAAAGGGAGGGTCAAACAAGCATGATATGCAGGCAACTGATATCCTCCTTATCAACCGATGATGTAATTGGTCGTTAGAAGATTGTAATGGTGTACAATGAAAACCCGTGGCTTTGTGTAACTAAAAGGCAGGTTGCATCCACCCACTGGCTTGTATACAATTTTGGGGCAATTTTTAGGCATTTTGCCAAGGCACCCCTGAATAAACCTCAAGGCACCCTGGTTGAAAAAGGCTGACCTAGTTAACCTAGGTTTGAATTGGGAGCTTACAAAAACAGTTAATATTTGTGCTTTACCTACTATATTTCATTGTAAGAAATTTTTCATAAACCTATGAAAAGATATTTCACTAATAGGGACTCAAATAGCAGTTAAGACCTGATGCAGGTCACATTTCTTTTAATCTAATCTTTATTAATTAACAAATATTAACAAATGAATGAATGGATTAGATCTTTACAGAATAATTGAGTTGTGTGTGTATACAGATCTATAATAAATATATATGTATACATATTGTTATAAGCTTCATAAGCATTTCTTTGAAGAGCTCACATATGGTAATAATTTGTTCTTACCTCCCCCATCACAGATGGAGAAGGAAGGATTCACATATCTTAAGATGTAAAAGTTTGTTTTAGTTAAGATTAGAAGTTCTTTATACTACAATATTTCTTGATTAGGATAATAATAAGAACATTGGGTTTTCAATGAATATAATATCATACTGATTTATGTAGTATTTGATTTAGATGTTAAAGAAGTTATATCCTATATGTTAAATGGATTTACACATTGTTCTTGCCCACTCCTCAGGAATGCCAATGCATAGAGACTGAGCAACTCCCACCATTACGTGAGGGGGTTAAAGCCTGCGGTTTTATGTAGAACTGCAAGACATGAGAATCTTAAACCAGCCCTTTTAAAGATAATGGGGGTCAGATTTTAGGAGGAAAAGCTAGAAACACAGTTGAGCTGATTTGCTTTAGACACACCACAAGGAAACTTCACACATGCAGACACACATCTGATTCAATCTTCATCTTAAGAATATAATTACAATATTGATGTTGTTTTTACATTTTGATATTGTTCTTGTAATGTTTTGTTTTTTATTAAATCAATTTTTAAGTTTTTACACGAGAACTGAACGGATTTTCTTGGAACTTTCCTCATCAATATAATTTGCTGATTGTCGATAGTAATGCCATAAAAACTGTATTTTAACAGTGTTGAGCCTTAGCCAGTTTCATTTTGTCCGAATATCGAACATTTTTAAATTATTTCTCCTTCCGCTTGAAGAGAGGGAAGATAAGCAAGACAAGCATTGATTATGCAGTCAAGCTTCCAGGAGAAATAGAAACAGCACATTAACTTTCAGCATCATCGAATGAACCTGGAATCATAGAATCATTAAAATCGGTGAGACGTTTGCGCATGTGCAAGAAAACTCTGTTTCTTGATGACGTAATTTCCCGCCAAGAGAGAGAACGCATGTTACATGAAGGAAGTCTGTCCTAAATTGGTAAGTAATGAATTTTATTGATGAATTATCTAGTGAGAGTAAATTAGAGATAAAAAAATCAGACAATTTGTTGAAGATGAATTATGGTGTTACAATGAATACTTACAGGCTAATATTAAGATACTAAAATCAAAATTTACTTTTAACAGATTCAGCAAACAGGTTAGAAATGTGATAAAGTTAGTTTCCTAAAAGGAATGTTTGTACAAAAGAGAAAACAAAGACTCAGCAGGATAATATGTATATGTGTTAATTTTCCGATTTTGACTGAGCGAATAGATGATTTGCAAAGTGCAATTCAAATAAAAGATATTCAGTTGTCTGAATTACAGAATAATGTAAAAAGGATTTGTGTAAATTCTAAAGCATAGTAAAGCAAGAGTTTTGAGATTAATGATAGTGCAGACTCTAAACAGAAGTCTTTTTTACCAGATATGCGGTCTATAGAGATTGATGACCAGAATTATGAGGTTTTGCTTAAAACAAAATTAATGAATAAAGATGCAGTATGCACTCAAAGTTTTGACAGACAAAAGCAAAATGGCTATCAGAGAGTTGCCACGTGTATGGCCACACCCAGATGTGGTGAGATACACGTCACGGGCAGAACCAAAGTTTCAGAGCAGACTTCTCCAACATTAAATTATGTGGCTCCAATTTTAATAGATGAAAGTGGAAAAGAAAATACAGTTGCAACTAAAGTTTCTGATATGACTTTTGAAATTCCAGGACTTTCTTGAAAACTAATATCGACATATGGTGTTGTAAAAATACAGAGTATTTTGGGCATGGATGTGATTAGTAAACTTAATTGGATTATTGATTTAAGTAATTCTACTATATGGAAAGATTCATTTCGGTCCAAATCTATATTATTAGATCCCTCCATGTACAGTAATGTTGGAAGTTTTTTATACAGCAGCTGACATGTCTTCAGATTATAATTGGCCACATACAGGAACTAATCTCATATTGGAACAATTGGTTCGATTACACAAAAGTCTTTGGAGTCGGACCAAAATTGATACATGTTTGTTTAAAGATATTGAAATAGAAATTGAGGGAAGAGAGCCTGAATCCCAAATTCAATATAAGTTGCCCCAAGAATCAATGGGTCCAGTTTCTGATATTGTACAAGAATTTTTACAACAAGGAATATTAAAGAAAGCTGATTAAAGGTCATTGAATAAATGCATTACAAATAACAAACCTATTGTTCCTAATTTAAATTTAATGTCATATCTGGATGCCAAGGCCAGAGTTTTTTCTGTAGTGGAAATTGCCAATAGTCATTTTTCTATATCATTAGCTAAAAGCTGTCAATATAAACTTGCCTTCAGCTTTAAAAAACCTATGTATTCACTAGAATAATTCCAGGACTGGACATTATTGACGATATAGTGCACGAGTGTTTAAAGAAAGTTTTATTAAAATTCTCTAGACCAGAATGTATTTTTCAGCATGTGGACAAGTTTTTGTTGTCTACACAGAGTATAGAGGAACATGTCACTCTTTTGCCTGAGTTATTTACTCTGTTACAAATAGCAGGGCTGAAACTGAACACAAAGTCAGTTCAGTTGATGAAAAGTCAGGCAGAATTCCTTCATATGCAAATTAGTCATGGACAGAGACAGTTATCACAGGAAAAAGTTAGAAACATTTCTGCTATTCCAATTCCAACATCTTCGAAGGCATTATATCAATTTTTTGAGCAAAGTAAATTACTGCAAGGAGTTTTTACAGAAATTTGATGATAAAGTTAAACCATTATTTGATTTTTTGAGACAAAAATATGTTTTGTTTGAAAAATGGGGTCAAACCCAGACATATGCCTTTGAAGTGCTGAAAAAGGGATCTGCAGAATGCTCCTTCATTGAATACTATAGAAATTTGTCCGTTTATTCCCTTTGTATTGCAAACTGATGTATCTGAGAATTCGATCTCATTGACTTTGTCTCAATGAAAAAAGGTGATCAGAAAATAGGCTTTTTCTCCATAGCTTTGACAATTATGGAAAATACCTTTGACACACAAATTAAGCAATTGTTAAGTGTTTATTTTGCAGTCAAAGTAACATAAAAGATTGTGAGATCTAATAAGATCATATTACAGACACCTGATCTATCACTAAAACTTCTAGAGAGAATAAATTCAGGAGAATTGTATGACAAATATTGCCCATTTGTTAAAACTTTACAATTTAAATCTATACAGGTAGATTTGGTAACAGAAAATTATGCACAAGTGCTGGGAGAGGCTTTGAGTCAGTATTTGTTAATAATATTAAGAGTTATTCAGCAGGTCTTTCTATGTGTTATCCAAAGAATGGTTATGCTATTCAGCAAATATTCTACAGAAAATGCTAAATTGGAAGATGACAGAAATTACAGTACAGCACGCATGAGTCTAAATCTTAAAGAGCAGTAGTGAATGGACACAGTTCACTTCAGGCTTCTTGGTTGTTTTGAAACCTTTCTTTGTTTGTGAAAATGAGGTTTCGAATCATGGCAAAAAGAAGAAATTGCATCCTGTTATGATTAAAATACACAGAATAATAGCATAAGGAGCATAGGCCAGGTTAAGAGAAATAGAGCAAAGTAAGGTAATTTAGAAATGTTATTACTAAAATATGTCTTTCATGTCATAATAAAATATTAGGATTGTGGTATGTAAAATGAATAAGTAAATGAAGGTATATTTTGCATTAGTAAATTCAAAATAATGATACTGCATTCTGTTTCAGGATCTGACTTGTAAGTCACCAAAAGAAGAGGAATTTAATATTTCTAGACCTTCCAGATGAAAACAAACCCTTGAAGCTTAAGAATATTAGTTCTGGAGAAGATTTGACACAAAAGATTGATTCGTTTTAATTTTGTTGTTTTGTTTTTTTATATTCAATAAAGTTTTTCCAAATTTACAGAGTGCAGGAAGAAGAATAAGAAGAAAAAAAACCTCAAGACCTCTAATACGAGAGACACTTATAAAAAACAATTGACTTTTGACTACTGATGAAATAATTTATCCATCAAATATATTGCAGTTTTATATATATACATTTTTATGTGACGTGATATGTTTATCATATCAAGATGAGATATTGTTTACACATCAACTTTTACTATCACATATAATGTATTTTCAGCGTTGAAAGGGTTAAACGACAAAAGTCATTTTAGTTAGGAGGAACATCTGGTGTTAAGATAAGAGTACATCTTAAAGTACATAGACAAATTAGGACCAACTTTAAATTGTAATATGTATTTATTTTTAAAATCCTCTCACATATGTGAATTAATCAAAGTTAAGAAACTTATTTTAAGTTCAAATTTTGACAAGATTATTTGAAAGGTTGTATGGATTATAGATTTATGCTAAACACAATTTGGAGGGAAAGTATGAAACATATATTTCTGAAGTGACATCCATACTTACAAGTATTGTACAACATTGTACAACAATGTTATGTTTATGAATATTAAGGGGATTGATTTATTTGGTAAAAGAAAAAGAAAATCTATAGAGGTGAAAATATTTTTATGGTATTTGAAGAAAAAGGTTAATAAGTTCACTTTTCCTTCTATAGAATCAAAATTGAAAATATATTCAAATTAATTTTCTTAAGATCTAAAAGCGTGTATGGATACGAATGAGATGCAGTTGTAAATGGATTTAGCTAAGAAAATGATTAAGATTGTTTAATCAATCATTTTGAGAGGGAAATGTTAGAAGTTTTCTTTTAATCTAATATCTAATATTTATAAATTAACAAATATTAACGAATGACTGGATTAGATCTTTACAGAATAATTGAGTAGTGTGTAAGTGTGTGCGTGTGTAAGTGTGTGTGTGTGTGTGTGTGTGTGTATGTATATATATATAAAATGTATATATATATTTTATATATATATAAAATATATATATACATATACAATATATATATAAAATTTTATCTTTTTAGTTATGGAAAAATTATATAGACTCTTATACTTGTAAAGGTATACATATTGTTATAAGCGTCAGATTTTAGGAGTAAAAGCTAGAAACAGAAAGCAGTTGAGCTGATTTGCTTCAGACACACCACACGGAAATTTCACACACAGACACACATCTGATTCAATCTTCATCTTAAGAATATAATTACAATATTGATGTTATTTTTACATTTTGATATTGTTCGTGTAATATTTTGCGATTTTATTATTAAATCAGTTTTTGAACTTTTACATGAGAACTGAATGGATTTTCTTGAAACTTTCCTCATCACTATAATTTACAGAATATCGATATAAATACCATAAAATTATATTTTAACAGATTTTGAGCATCCCCTCTAACAAAATTGTCATTTTTGGAAAGATTCTCCCAATGGGAAATCATTTGCAAAGCCTGCAAATTTCCTCATTAGAGCCCTGCAGGTTCAGCAGCTGATTGATAATTATAAAACCACCCCCATACAGATTCACTTTGCACATGGGCACAGAAAAACAAACCGCTATTTTTGCAGAATAACAAAAGGTAGGGATCTGCAACAAAGTTTGTTATAATATTGATAATACAGATAATATTGCACCTATCTACAAGGAGGGTAGCAAGGTAGAAGCTGGCAAATACGGGCAAGTGAGTTTAACATCTGTTGTAGTCAAGTTAACCACTTACCGACCGGCCACTGTATATATACGTCATTTTTTTGAAGCTGGATATCTCGGTAACGGCAGCAGCTGCTGCCACAACCGAGATATCCATCTTTAGGGCTGGCGGTTCTGTACAGGATAATGGTGGTCTCTGCGGCGGGTTCGCTACGGGATCACCGTTATCGGCGGTGGGAAAGGTGCCACCCCCCCCTCCCGCCGCTCTCCCGCGCCCTCCGCCGCTTACCGGAGCCGGCGGAGGCGATCGGATCCCCTCACTTCCTCGGTATGGAGACGAGAGAGGCTAAGATGGCCCCCATCCGTCTCCATACCATAGGACGGCTGAAGCGACGTCATTAGGTCGGCTCCGCCCACTTGTCCTAAAGGCACAATTTTTTTGTGTAATTTTTAAACGACTTTTTTTTTTTTTTTTGCATTAAAGTCTAAATATGAGATCTGAGGACTTTTTGACCCCAGATCTCATATTTAAGAGGACCTGTCATGCTTTTTTTCTATTACAAGGGATGTTTACGTTCCTTGTAATAGGAATAAAAGTGATCCAAATTTTTTTTTTTTAAAAACTGTGAAAAAATAAATTAAATAAAATAAAGTAAAATAAATAAGAAAATTTTTTTTTTTTAAAGCGCCTTGTCCCGACGAGCTCGCGCGCAGAAGCGAACGCATACACGAGTAGCGGCCGCATATGAAAACGGTGGTCAAACCACACATGTGAGGTGTCGCCGCGACCGGTAGAGCGAGAGCAATAATTCTAGCCCTAGACCTCCTCTGTAACGCAAAACATGCAACCTGTAGAATTTTATAAACTTCGCCTATGGAGATTTTTAAGGGTAAAAGTTTGACGCCATTCCACGAGCGGGCGCAATTTTGAAGCGTGACTTGTTGGGTATCAATTTACTTGGCGTAACATTATATTTCACAATATAAAAAAAATTGGGCTAACTTTACTGTTTTCTTTTTTTTTTATTCAAAAAAGTTAATTTTTTCCAAAAAAAGTGCGTTTATAAGACCGCTGCGGAAATACGGTGCAAAAAAAGTATTGCAATGACCGCCATTTTATTCTCTAGGGTGTTAGAAAAAAAATATATAATGTTTGGGGGTTCTAAGTAATTTTCTAGCAAAAAAACCTGTTTTAAACATGTAAACACCTAAAATCCAAAACGAGGCGGGTTTTTAAGTGGTTAATGAAAACACTCCTGAAAAGAAGTATCATTGATTAAACACACGACTGAATGTTTTGAATAGATCACTAAGGTTTTGGACCAGGGTGGTGCTGTGGACATAGCCTAGCTTCATTTCTGTAAGGCATTTGATACTATTCCAGATAATGATCAAATCAAAAGTTGTACAAGCTAGGACTTAACCCTTGGGTGGTTTAGTGGATATGCAGTTGGCTAAAGAAAACATACCAGAGTGTGGCTGTAGATGGGATTAATTCAGAATAGAGACCAGTCACTAGTGGTTTACTACAACACCAATTCCAAAAGTTGGGATGCTGTGTAAAATCTACATAAAAACAGAAGGCAATGATTTGCATATCTCATAAACAGGGCAACAAAAAGCTGGTCGGTGACATGATTGGATATAAAAATGAGCATCTTAGAGAGTCGAAGTGTCCCAGAATTAAAGATGACCAGAATTAAAGATGGCCCAAGGTTCACCAATCTGTGTAAAGGCTGCTTCTAAAAATTATCAAACCATTTCAGAATAATGTTCCTCAAAGTAAAATTACAAAGACTTTAAATATATAAATATCTACAGTACATAATATCCTCAAAAGTCTCAAAGAATCTGCAGAAATCTCTTTATGCAAGGGACAAGGCCCGAAACTGCATTTCATTAAAAACGGGCATGATTCCGTGATGGACATCACTGCATGGGCTCAGGAATACTTTGCTATAGTTTGCTATGCCATCCAAAAATGCCAGGTAAAGCTCTATCATGCACAGAAGCCATATCTGAGCATGATGGAGAAATGCCGCCATCTTCTCTGGGCCAAAGCTCATTTAAAACGGTCTATTGCAAAGTGGAAAACTGTTCTGTGGTCAGATGAATCGGAATTCAATATTTTTTGGCATCCATGGGCACCGCATCCTCTGGACTAAAGAGGGAGAGGGACCTTCCAGCTAGTTATATGCTTTCAGTTGAAAAGCTTACATCTCTAATGGTATGGAGGTACTTTAGTGCATATGGAATGGGCAGCTTGCACATCTAGAAAGGCACCATCAATGCTGAAAGATATATATCCAGGTTTTAGACCAACATAATTCTCCCATTCAGATGACATCTTTTTTAGGCAAAGCCTTGCATATTATCAGAAGGAAAAGTCTAAAATGCCTACTGCATCTATGACAACAGCATGGCTTTGTAGTCCGGGTGCTTAACTGGCCTGCCTGCGGTTCGTACCTTTTATCAATTGAAAATATTTGGATAAAATGACTTCTGCGCTACTATTCAAGTTACGGTAAAATATTGAGTGCTGTGTATTAAATGTAAGAGGTTGCTGCTTAACACCAACTGTTAATAGCAGACTGTAGTAAAAAGAAAAAAAGTAAATCGCTACCTCACCACACAGGTGAAAATGGCACTAAATTATATAAACACTAAGTGCAAACAGTGACCCCTAGTGGGAATAAAAATAACACGTATAGTGCATATATCAGATGCAGTCCAGATATAAAGTGCAATCTTCTGTAAACAGGTGCTAGCCGCACAAAATCCAGTGGTGAGTAATGGCAAATGAGTGATATGCACCAAGTGAACCCTCCACAAGTCACAATAAGCGCTCACCTCCCAGAATGGCCCCCAATTAGGCTTAGTAGCACCTTCCCCTTTGGGGTCTCAATCCGGTATCTTTTAAGCTCCCAGCGGTGGGCTCCTCTAAGCGTGGTCTCTCAGAGATGATGGCAACATGTAGGTTAAGAAGGAACTAGCATAGTGTCATACTGTAAAACAAAATTTATTTAAAAACACAAGCAACTATTCCACTCACATTTGAGAATGCACAAGTCCTGGTGCATACAGGTGATGAATTTGAACATAAACAGATCAGTCCCTGGGGTCACGAAATCGTCTGCCAATCCTCTGCCCTGCTGCCCTCATGGGTGATCGGATACTTCCTAAAACATCGCAGTGATGTCACATGTGTGACGTCATCGCATCATTTTTAGGAAGTATATGATCACCCATGAGGGCAGCAGGGCCAAGTACATGGAGACGATTTAGTGACCCCAGGAACGGATCTGTATATGTTCAAATTCATCACCTGTATGCACCAGCAGACATCCCAAGTCTCCCGCATTTTCCTGCGGGGTCCCGGACACTCGCGAGCGCAGGGCGATCTCCCGGTTGGGCCTGTTGCTCATCCACAGACAGAAGACAGAGCAGCCAGAGCGGATGGAATACGACCGCTCTGTGGCTGAGTGACAGGCGGATGTAAGGCTCTGCGAGCTGAGACGGGGGGGTACAGCCTGTACACCCAGAAGACTGCGCCGCCCACGATCTGCAGCAATTCAAGAGAAACTTTCCTTAGTCAGGACTCTTTCTCCTTTTTCGGGTGCCACTGCGCAGTATCTCCTGTGTGACAAGTGCATGACAGTCCCGGTCTCTTCTATATCAATCCGCCAGGCAGGCCAGCACTGTCATGTACTTGTCGCACAGGAGATTACTGCGCAGCGGCACCCAAAAGCGCAGAAAGAGTCTGCTTGACTGGGGAAAGTTTTTTTTTATTTTTTTTCCTTTTAATTGCTACAGCCTGCAGATCATGGGCGGTGCAGTCTTCTCTCTGCTCCGCCCACCCCTTTCTGGGGAACTCTTTGGGATGGCTCACCAGCCCCATTGCAGCCAGACCCCAGGCTCCAGGTTCAGCAGCCCAGCTCCAGCAGCTGGATCCTTGGCTCCAACAACCAGGGCCCAGCAGTCAGACCCCTGGCTCCAGCAGCCAGACCCTTGGTCCCAGGACCAGCAGCCCAACTCCAGCAGCCAAACCCTTGGCCCCAGCAGCCAGACCCCTGGCCCCAGCAGCCCAGCTTCAGCAGCCAGACTCTTGGCCCCAGCAGCCAGGCCCTAGAAGCCAGACCCCAACCCCAGCAGCTGTGTGATCGGGCTGCATTTCATGGGCACTGGTATAGCTGCATTTAATTGGCACTGATAAGGCTGCATTTTATTGGGTGGGCCGGCGCAAAGCGTCACCTCCCTGAAATGAGTTTGAAACCTCCCTAATTAGTTTTTACAGGTTGGGATGTCTGCACCAGGGCTTGTGCATTCTCAAATGTGAGTAGAATAGTTGCTTGTGTTTTTTAAATAAATTTTGTTTTACAGTATTGCATTATGCTAGTTCTTTCTTTACCCATCTATTGCCATCATCTATGAGAGACCACGCTTACAGGAGCCCACTGTTTGGAGCTTAAAAGATACCGGATTGAGACCCCAAAGGGGAAGGTGCTGCTAGGCCTAATTGGGTCCACTTGATGTATATCACTCATTTGCCATTGCTCACCGTTGGATTTTGTGTGGATAGCACCTGTTTACAGAAGATTGCACCTTATATATGGACTTTATTTGATATATGCACTATAATTGAAAATATTTGGTGCAACTTGAAATGAAAAAATACGACAGACAACCACATTCTTCTCCCAAAACACCAGGAACTGGTCTCTTCAGTTCCCAGACGATTAGAGGTGTTGTTCAAAGAAGAGTGGCTGCTACACTGTGGTAAACTTAGCCATTTCTTACCTTATTTTTTTCTTAAAATGGTACACTTTCTCAGTTTAAACATTTAACATGTTTTCTATTTTCTATTGTGAATAAAATATAGGTTTGAGATTTGCAAATGATTGCATTCTGTTTTTATGTGGATTTTAAAGTGTCTTAACTCATTTGGAACTTGGGTTGTATATTTAAGTAATATAAAGGGTTGGTTGGTAAGATGTGTCTTTTTGCTGATGACACAAGGGTGTGTAATAGGATTGATATAGCTGGAGAGGTCTATAACATGGCACATGATTTGGCATTGCTGAAAGATTGGTCAAAGAAGTGGAAACTGCAGTGCAATGTTTCTAAATGTAAAATAATGCACCCAGGGAAAAAATCCCTTGAGAGAGTACAACATTGGGGTAAGAGTGTTGGCCAGCACTACAGTCGAAAAAGATTTGGGGGTACTTATTTCATATGATTGCAAAATGAGCAAAAAATGTGATCAGGCAGATGGAATAGCAAATAGAATTCTAGGATGCATCACTAGAGGGGTCACTAGTAGGACGAAGGAGGTCCTGATTCCCCTATACAAATATTTAGTTAGACCTCATTTAGAATACTGTGTCCAGTTCTGGAGACCTCACTTACAAGAAGATATTTATAAGTTAGAATGAGTCCACAGACCAGTAACAAACCGTGAAATGTCTGAGAGATAAAACATATCAGGAGAGACTTTAGGAACTTAATATGTACAGTCTGGAGGAAAGAATGGAAAGGGGAGATATGAATAAAACCTTTAAATACATCAAGGGGGTGAATAAGGTTCAGGAGGGCGGTATTTTCAGTGTTTAGCCAAGATTAAGGACACAGGGACATGACTTCAAACTAGCAGGAGGAAAGTTCAAAACTAATCTTAGAAAATATTACTTTACCAAAAGGGTGCTTGAATGAGACTTCTAGCAGCGATGATAAGTCTATAATAAGGTGGGCTGCTCTGAAATGTGAAGCCACGCCCCCATAGTCCCTCAGCCCTGATGTCCCATCCAGTTGGCTCTGTATTCCAAAAACCATCTCCACTTCCTGGTTATTGATATCCCAACATGACCTGGCCAGTGGCAGTGCTTCTGATCCTGGGGCTGCATTCACATGTTCCCGATGGGCATTATTTATGACAAGTGCTATGTAATCATCCAATAGGTGAGTTTGAGACTAGCGCCCTCTGGTGTTCTTTCATAAACAAGCATTGCAGTGGGGCTCAGCTTTAATCACATCTTGGTAATGTTGTTCTATGCTTTTAAATTATTGCCTGTATATAAAAAATCTGCTCTGACAAGCATAGAAACATGCACTTTTTTTCTTTTATATGAAAGTCAACTAAAGTTAACTTCCCATTGCACGGAATCTGGAGATGAAAGTCCTGTATAGAGGAATAATGGTGTCGGGCAACATGCAGAGCTTCACACAAGCCTCAGAAGTCCTAGTATAATGGTGTTTTGCCTTGGGAGAAACAGCAACCGTGTCCTTTAATTTTGTTTTTCTGTGAATATTTTGATGACTACGTGGTCAGACTGAATAAGTGATGCTGCTGCTAAATGAAAGAATAAATGGCAGTGTATTTCTAATGGGCTGCTTGAGGCAGAGATTTTTCTATCAGTACTAATGAAGAACACAATGGACAATAACATTATAAGGGCAGCTTTCCTTTTTAGTATGATTGCCATTGTCCAGTCATTTGTATGACATGTCCTTAAGGTGCTGCTCTTCTTTTATACATATATCTGTCCTTGCATATATTTATTTTCAATAACATATGAAAACAAGTCTTTTTGTAATATCTTTTGTAAAGTGGCCTTCCTATATTTTGCAGCCTGTCATGATTTTCCACATTAGCTTAATTTTATATTTCTCTTGCCATTCAACCATGACTATGATATTCATTTTGTGAGCAGGAACTGTACAAATGTATTTAACCTTGCTCTGTAAGTGGCTCTATCTCTCTGTAGTCTTTATAGAGCTTGAGTTCATTTTATAGGGCAACCCCGTTCAGTGGTGCAGGTGTCCTGAGATACCCTGGGATGATGAATAGGGAAGACTGGGCTGTCCCTCCCATCCAAACCTCCCTGATTTCCATTCAGTTTCTATTTACAATGATCAGCCATAATATTATGACCACCCACCATAACCTGTCGACGCATGGACTCAACTAGACCTCTGAAGGTATGCTGTGATATCTGGCGCAGAGCTGTCTGCAACAGATCCTTTAAGTCCTGTAAGCTGCTAGAGGAGGCCTCCCATGGTTCAGACTTGTTTACCAGCACGTATCACAGGTGCTCAATTGGAGTGACATCTGGAGAATTTGAGTCAACATCTCAAACTCCTGTTTTTCAAGCCATTCTTGAGTTCATCAGACCAGACCACCTTCTTCCATTACTCCTGTGGTCCAATTCTGATGCTCATATGCCCATTGTGGGAGCTTTTGGCTGTGGACACAGGTCAGCATGGGCATCCTGACCAGTTTGTGGCTACACAGCCACATACACAAAAACTGCAATGCACTCGGTGTTCTGACAGCTTTCTATCGGAAACAGAATTAGTGCTTTTTATCAATTTAAGCTACAGTAGCTCTTTTATTGGATTAGACCAGCCTTCTCCCCAAGTGCATCAATGAGCCTTGACTGCTCATGACCCTGTCGCCAGTTCGCCAGTTTTCCTTCCTTGCCCAACTTATGGTAGGTCCTGACCACTGCAGAGTGGGAACATCCCACAAGTTTGGATTGAATCGATTCATCTTGGCTGGATGAGCAGGGACCGGCCAAAATTTTATCTATCGATATAGGCAGGCTGGTTGTACTGAAGTTGTCTTGACTGAATTGACATCAGTACAAGCCTGTAAGATTTTTTGCGTTCGATCACTGCCAGCAGTTATAGCCGCTAGCTGTGCTCATTGTGTTCTGCCGGCATAGAAGGTTCCCCGCCGGCAGAACACAATAGCACTGCATCAGGGATTCCCTCTATCAACACTCACTGTGTTGATGGAGGAATGAAGCAATTTTCATTCTTTCCTGTGGTGGAAGGAAAGAATTGTGTACTCTGTCCTGCCTAAATCTTCCTTTCTGAGACTTCACAGGATGCTCATAATAAACAAAAGCTTCAACTGGGCTACTGTACAACCTCACTGTGTCTATAGGCTCTGTATATGTAAATTTAACCCTGATTGCTGTAACAATTGCATTGCATATAGCTCACTTTAGTCTGAAAGTCTGCAGAGTTTGCAAAAGCAAAGGGTTTTGAATCTATGCACAGGGACCCAGAATGTATTTATGGTGTCCTTACTTCTGCCCAGAAGAATGGCAGAATCAGACATATTTCATATGAAAGGCGGGGTTCAGCGTTTGAAAAAGGAAGTACCGGTACACCACTATTAAATCATTTTGTTCAGTGGAATTTTTCCAGGGTATAAGTAGTGATTTGTAATGTACCTGTGTGTGATTATCTTTATCTGTATTTATTTCTTTTTTTTCCTTGAACAACTTTCTAAATATGTGCATGTGTTTGTGTTAATATGAACTTACTGCCAGGTATTTCTGTGCTTTTCACAGATGATTATGTAAATCTGTTCCCTAAAATAATCTGCGTTCATCTGTCCGTTCTCGCACTCCAAATGGCATATCAGAACCCAGGCGAACAGATGTCACTTCCTAATAAAATGCCATAGAAAACACTTTACTGGAATCGACATTGAGAGTGGCTTCATTAGATGTAAAGAGCGAGTCAATTCAACATTTCTGCCTAAAGCAAGTCTTTCTGTTGACTTACGAAGAAGATAATCAATACAGTATAGCATGGTAATAAGTGTAATAAACAGGGGACACACAAGTACTTGACAACATTCAGGAATGATTTCAGAAGCCACTCCTGTAGTGATAGTGCCTGGCCCTGTTTTGTCATTCTTGCGAGATTGACTTGGAAACTTAAAGAGGGTGTAAACCCCATTCATGAAATTTGACTTAAGCACATATCTGTAGTGTTTACTTATCTCTCTCCAAAGCTCTAAGTGCCCTTTCTCTCTGGTGCTCTGTTCCTCTGTTATCAGCACGAGTCACCTTTGAAGAATTCTCCGATACATGAGATCACAGTAACTAAAATTTTTTGTCGGGGAGGGAGCTTAGAGGGTGATTAGCAGGGAGCTTGTCTATTCAGACTACAGCTTTGCCTCTTCCTGCGTTCCTCTGCCTATGTGGGGGGGGGTGTCCCTTTTCTCCAATCAGCACTCACACAGTGTAAGTCCAGACTCATAACCCACCCACCCCTATGTGCTGCTGAAAGGGGAAGAAAGATTTCTGACACAATCTGCACTTTCCGAAGAGTGTAGAAATGGGAAGACAGCAGATATACAAGTAAGACATATGTAGGGATATTTGTTTCATCTCTGTGTATCATCTGAGGCTGTTCACTTCATTTGGTATATGTGAGGGTTTACCACAACTTTAACCACTTGCCGACCGCATACTGTAAATATACGGTGGAAAAGTGTGTCTCCTGCGCCGGATCACGTACCAATACATGATCTGGCACTGCCGGGTTTGGGGCGCCGCTGCTGGCCCACTCCTGTGATTAGACACTAGGGATGAGCTTCGAGTTCGTGTCGAACTCATGTGCGACTCGAACATCGGCTGTTCGCCAGTTCGCCGAGAGATCTCCCCCCCTCCTGAACCGTACCAGGCCATATGCCCTCAACATTGGGAGGGTAGCCCCCCAAAACACCTTGTCCCCATGTTGATGAGGACAAGGGCCTCATCCTCACAACCCTGGCCGGTGGTTCTGGGGGTCTGCGGGCGGGGGGCTTATCGGAATCTGGAAGTCCCCTTTAACAAGGGGACCCCCAGATCCCGGCCCTCCCCCCTGTGTGAAGTGATAAGTGGGTACAAAAGTACCCCTACCATTTCACTAAAAAACTGTCAAAAATGTTAAAAATGACGAGACAGTTTTTGACAATTCCTTTATTTAAATGCTTCTCCTTTCTTCTATCTTCCTTCATCTTCTTCTTCTGGTTCTTCCTCCGGTGTTCTCGTCCAGCATCTCCTCCACGGCGTCTTCTTCCCTTCTCCTTGGGCCACTCCGCATCCATGGCATGGAGGGAGGCTCCCGCTCTTCTCCATCTTCTTCTCTTCATCTTCTTCTCTTCTTCTTCTCTTCATCTTCTTCTCTTCATCTTCTTCTCTTCATCTTCTTGTCTTCATCTTCTTGTCTTCATCTTCTTTTCGGGCCGCTCCGCATCCATGCTGGCATGGAGGGAGGCTCCTGCTGTGTGACGCTTCTCCTCTTCTGACGGTTCTTAAATAATGGGGGGGGCCACCCGGTGACCCCGCCCCCCTCTGATGCACGGTGACTTGACGGGACTTCCCTGTGGCATTCCCCGTGATGCCACAGGGAAGTGCTGTCAAGTCACCGTTCGTCAGAGGGGGCGGGGTCACCGGGTGCCCCCCCCCCCCGTTATTTAAGAACCGTCAGAAGAGGAGAAGCGTCACACAGCGGGAGCCTCCCTCCATGCATGGATGCGGAGCAGCCCGAAAAGAAGATGAAGACAAGAGCTGGAGCCTCCCTCCATACCATGGATGCCGAGCGGCCCGAGGAGAAGAAGGGAAGAAGACGCCACGGAGGAGATGCTGGACGAGAACACCGGAGGAAGAACCGGAAGAACCAGAAGAAGAAAAGATGAAGGAAGATTGAAGAAAGAAGAAGCATTTAAATAAAGGAATTGTCAAAAACTGTCTCTTGTCATTTTTAACATTTTTGACAGTTTTTTAGTGAAATGGTAGGGGTACTTTTGGCCTCATGCCCACAACCACCGGCCAGGGTTGTGGGGATGAGGCCCTTGTCCTCATCAACACATCATATGACATCCACCCAGATCGATGAGAGACCAGCCCCCGGCGTTTTCCGCCAATAGGCGGGACGGGAATGGGTCCATATTATGAGTACGTTCTGCTTTCACTTTGTCATGTGTCAGTTGGAAATTCTACCCTCAGTCTGAACAGAGCACATTTTATAAATGACATCCCACCTCCAGCACACATAATGGTCTTCCCCTAATGTGTGTACACCCAGTGCGCACATATACATTGGTCTTTCCTTTTTATTCTTCCCCAAGACACATACTCTCCAGTTTCACTCCTCACTGTGCTATCCCCACACTCCCATCACACAAATTACATTTCCCTCCTGTGGACATGTCTCACTGAGCATTCATACAAAGTCTGTAGATTCATACTCCAAGTGAAGCTCCGTTCAGCAGAAGTCTCTGCACCTTCCCTGCCCATAAAAGGAGAGGAAGCTGGTTTGTATGTGATGATCCTCTGTACACATGTTTTCAAAGTTCTACGAGGTGGATGTTCAGGCCTTGGCTGAAGTGTGCTTGAACCACAATGTGCTTCAAGGTGGCATCTGACTTTTTTGGGGTTCGTAACTCTTGTTGGGCCTGTTGGCAGTTACGTTTAGCTATATTGCTGCCTACCACCAGTTTATTGCTTTTGTATGTCCCATTGTCTAAGAATATAACTCCTGTGTTCTATACCGTACAGTTGAGTTGATAGGAATTTTGACTTACCTGTAAATTCCTTATCTTGAAATACAGTACAGGACACAGGCCTCTCCTCTGCTTGATCACTGCTTTTGCTTGCTTAAGAAACAAGATAAAAAAAAAAGTTGCACACAGTGGGTGGAGTTATACGATGTGCTCTGGAAGCCCTATCGATTTTTTTATTTTTTTTGCCCATGTTCAATCATGTGGAGGTGGCTGCGTCTGAGAATACAAGTCCTGCATTTTATTCGATCCTACAAGATTTATCTGTAGTCACAACAGGAGAGAAATGAAATCTCTCCAAATTGAGGGACATTCCATCTTAGATGTCACTGGAGCAAGTGTCCCCATCAGAAGATTTCCCCTCTTACCGTTTTGATGAGAATCATCTTTATTTTCCCCTTTTTAGTCTTAGCAACAGTGGTCACTAGGACAAATAGAGAATGAATCTCCTCATCAACAGAAATAAAAACTTGACAAAGGTTCTAATCATTCACCACCATGTCCAAAATGAAGTAGGAAAGTTTTGGCTTTAGATGTACTTTAAAGAGGTAGCATTACAATTTTCTACGTTGTTCTGCCCCCCATGGGACAAAGTCCATGTAGTACTTTATCTCATGTTGCTAGGTGCTTCCTATGTCTAGTTATGAAGTCTGACCTATCCCCCTCCCCGTGCAGCAATTCAAACCACTTGTAAGGAGACCTAGCCCTAGTAACTGCAGAGTATCTCAGCTCAGAGCACTTTCTCAAGACAAGTTGCGACAAGAGGAATGCAAAGAGAGGAAGCTGACACACCCCCTCTGCCTCTGCGTTCCTCTTGTCTCTGGGAAAGTGCTCCAAAACAAGCTGCAGTTACAAAGTATCCATCTTTTTCCAAGCTGTTGAATTTGCCAGGTAGGAAAGATTGCAGGTTGGACTTCATAAATAAACTTAGGAAGCACTTGGGCAACATGGGACAAAGTGCTATATGTACCCTGTCCCATGGGAGCAGAACGGTGTAAAAAAGTTTTTCTTTAAAGCCTAATGCACATGGGTGAATGTAATATTCTGGGTTTGTTCTGCGCACGGAAGCCTAGGTGCTGCTTACAGCTGCCCATAAATCTTTGTATAGCACACGGACATATTCCTGAATGCTGAATTTGGGAAGCATGTCCATACGTTTTTATATGCAGGTATATGTGAGTACCAGCATACTCCTGTTGTAAAGCGCTGCGAAAACTGTTAGCGCTATATAAATCCTGTATAATAATAATATTCCTGTGTACATCTGCACACAGCCATTCATACACATTTATGTGCATGGGTCCTAATGCAAAGTTATGCCTTACCACACTAAGCAGAATTCATTTATTATGCTGTCAAACTACAGCGGATTTAATTATATTGAGGTTCATCATGGTTTGTGTTTTATAATAGTAATGTTTTTAGTGTTAATGAAACAGAATGAATGAGGCACATGTATCCGGGATTTTGCTGGAGCTGATTATCTGCGAAGATAATTCTTGCTGTGCAGTTGTGATTCATTTATTCACCATTGCTTTTTTTGGGGGGGGGGGTTTCTGGCACAGTAACAATAATACTTAATGCTTAAAGGTCAAGGCACACCTTATAAATAAATCAGGTGTTTAACCTTTTGCTTGCACTTTCAAGCGTGTACTTATAACCTGATTATTAACTAACTCTCCATGTAGGTAAGGATCTAGACTGGCAGCAGCCATTCTGTGCCAGTGTTTTGACCACGAACAGCTTGCTTTAATTCAAAGGTAGATAACTGTAAATTCAATGCCTATAAATATCATGTAGGGTTAAATAGACCAAATCACCTTTGCACCCATGTAAATTCATATTTAAAAATACATTTGTGATATTTACTCACTTGTAATGATCCTAGACCTAACCCCTCAGTACAGTCATTGGTGTCTTTTTATTATATGTACTTTATTTTGTTTTTTCTAGGCCAAATGGTTACTGTTTTTATTAGAGCTGCACAATTAATTGTTAAAGAATCGAGATCACGATTCTACCCCCCCTTGCGATCTTAAAGCGGAGTACCACCCAAAAGTGGAACTTGTGCTCATTTGTCTGCTCCCCCTCCAGTGCCACATTTTTGTACATTTCGGGGGGGTGGGGGGGGAGCGGATACCTGTCCCCACTTCGTGGAGCTCGGGCCGTGGCGAATTACGTCAGCGGTTTGGCTCCCTCCTCCTTCCCCCACCGCTGGGCCAGTAGGAGAGCGCATGCGCGGTAGGGACCCGGTGTGAAGTCATAATGTTGCACTGCCGGGTTCCCTTACTGGCAATGGGGGCAGCACCAGCACCCGACAGCTGATGGAAACATCAGCTGCGGTGCCGACATCGCTGGACTCCAGGACAGGTAAGTGTCCTATTATTAAAAGTCAGCATCTGCAGTGTGTGTGTGTAGCTGCTGGTTTTTAATTTTTGCATTCTAAGCAAACAAATTGTGATTCTCATTTTGGCCAGAATCATGCAGCTCTACTGTTTATTGAAACCTCTATCCTTTATAAATGCATTGTAATGGCAAAATTAGGGGTAAAAAATGCAGTACCTCTCTGCACATTTCCTCATGTTTTATCCCTGTAAAGCCCTGGTTCCCAATCTGCACCCCTTTGGTGTTTAAAAAAGTCCCTTAATAGTAGTAAAGTCTAGCAATGTGTCCATATTCTCTGTCTGTGCCCTATAGCATGACTTCTGTCTCCAACCACTGCTATAGAACAATCTCTGACCGTTTTCTGTAGCATTACATGTAATAAATATTATAAGAGGACCTTTAGAGACATTAGGGGTTGCAATTGAGGTCCCCATTACCTTGCAAGTTGACAGCCAGTGCTTTAAAGACCCTGTAAGTACAAAAAAAATACATATTTATGTGCCTGAAAATGCACCTGGTTCCTAATTTCATGTTGTGGACTGATGTAAATGATGTGATGATGTAATGTGCATTTTTGGACTGAAATTGCTAGAAGCCATGCTCTGTTGTGTTTTGTTAAACTGCTGAATCTCACTCCCTCTTATCGCCACAAAATAGTGACTTATTTATTAGCCCATAATAAAAAAATGGCTTCCTTAAAGTAATTGTAAAGTACATTTTTTTTTTTTAAATAAAAAAAAGAGGGTGTACGTGTCTGCTCTGTGCAATGCTATTGTACACCATGGCTCCTTACCCTCTCTTCTGGGGGCCAGCACTGTCCACTAGTCTTCTCCTGTGTGTGCTCCTATAGGAAGCCATGTGCTTTGGAGGCATTCCTGAGCTGTGTGCGCCTATAGACACACACAGCGTGGCTCAGCCATGCCCCCTGTGATTTGACAGCAGCAGAAGCCAATGGCTCCCACTGCTTTCAGTGTAGCCTGTGAGAGCAGGGAGATTGAAAAGAAAAGCTGCAGCTGGGCACAGCTCTGGATCGATAAAGGACTCAGGTGAGTGTTTAAGGTGGGTGGGTGTGGCGGAAGGGGGAAGAACAGCTAGTGGAAGGTTTTTTACCCTAATGCAAAGAATGTGTTCAGGTAAATAAAAACTTTTGACTTTAGAACCAATTTTTAACCAGTTCTCGACTGCGCTATTGCCAAACGACGGCAACAGCGCAGTTGCAAATTGCCAGGAGGGCGCCATATGATGCCCTCCTGCAATCTTGCTTCCCGCACGCCCGCTGCAGCGTGCTCTGTGATTGCCATGTGCTTAGGACACAGCTGATCACAGATCGGGGTAAAGATCCAATCACAGCGGCTCTTTACCACGTGGTCCAGTCACAGCTGACCACAATGTAAGCACAAGCTGGTTATCGGAATTCCTTTCCTCACGCTGACAGCATAAGGAGAGGGCAGCCGGTAACTGGCTTGTGTGAAAGAGACATGGACACTGGTAATCAGGGCAGTCCCAACAGTGCCCATCAGTTCTGCTAATCAGTGCCCACCGGTGCAGCCTCATCAGCGCACATCAGTGAAGGAGAAAAATGACCTGTTTGCACAAGTTATAATAAACTATGAAAATTGTTCATGTTTTGTTTCTTTTATTTTCAGTCTTTTTTGTTTATTAAATACCAAAAAAAAGAATAAATGCCACCAAAAGAAAGCTATTTGTGTGAAAAAAATTATACATATTTCATACGGGTACAGTGTTGCATGTCCGCTCAATTGTCATTCAAAGTGTGACAGCTCTGAAAATTGGCCTGTGCGGGAAGGGGGTAAAAGTGCCCGGTAGGCAAGAGAACACTTGAAGTGTGTACATGGCAGCTCCGAATTTTTTACATGATCAACAGATATTTATTTTAATTTGTCAAAAAGATATGCCAAAATGCTTTTAGGGTGCATTCTTGCATGCTAACACACCTGTACAATATGCAGTGTATTCCAGAGCCTTTTATTGTGAATGGAACCCAAATGCACTGTACAGCATAGTGCAATATTCAGAGTTTTGGAAAAAAAAAAAAAAGTCATGCACGTGTTTTTTTTTTTTTTTTTTTTGGTGTTTTTTTGCTGTGTTGGCATCCTATTCATAACAAATAGGCTGCCTTAACACAATGCCATTTGATATGTACAAAAATGAGCATTACCAGACATTTGTTCATGCATTGCAGTCAATCTCCTTAGTGTGATTGTGTCCTATGGTATATTTAACAGACCAAAGGGGAACAAATAAGATAAATTATTTGTTAGGGGTTATACACACTTTAATGTTTTACTGTTTACATACACTTTACTAGTCCCTAGACATGGTGGCTGCATTTGTTTTCTATTTTGCTCAGGCTAAGAGCATTTTCAGCTGGTACAAAAAACACCTGTTGATCTTGCCAGAAATGGAGTGCCCTTGTCATCTCTCGTGAGCTGAACTGAATGCATAAACAATGTTATCTTCCTTTTGTAAACTACTAATCACATCAGCGCCAATGTAATGGGGATAAACGACCACGGCTCTCTACATAGATATAGTGGAGAATGAAGGTAACCACTCGGACAGAGGAAATAGTTTATTTACAGGATTAAAATCTAAGGATTCCTAAATTGCAATATTTTACAGTTCTTGTTGTTGTGGTGTTTTTTGTTTTGTTTAGATGCACTTTAAGTTTAACAAGGTATGAAAAACAATTAGAAATGTATTACCGGTTAGTAGTTGTAGTGTCAGGTACCTGGATAAAGGATTCTCATGTTTGCTGTATAGGGGGAAGAGTTTAGAAATTGGTACCTGAAAAAGAAGAGGAAGTCAGTAAACTTGTTAGGATGTAGAAGCAAAAAATACATTTGGAAAAGGCTTGAAGAGAGAAATAGAGGCAAGCAAAAGGTTAAAGAAATGGAGAAGTATAGATGAATAGGTCAAAAAAAGAAGGGAAAGGAGGGGAAAAGGCATTGGGTAATGTTACACTCTCTTATAGTAGCTAAACCAAATTACTACATTAGAGGTATGATGTATACATTATGGAGGTTGCCATATTTATGGAAAGATCTTACATGTAAAAGATGTTTCTCAAGTCTGCCAAACACTGTATTGTTTATATAAAGGTGCCTATAGACCGTAGGGTCCATTCTACCAGTCCATCTGTTATCAACTGTGCCATTTAGGCATGCGCTGGCCACCATGGGTGTGTGAAGGCGGTTAGTGTCTTCTAGGTAATGTAACTGTAGACACTTAGTTAAATAACCCATGTCAGTTTTCTTTTTTTTTGTCATCTGCGTCCTATAGCAGAGATCTCCCTTCACTTCCTGTCCCATAGCTAAAATAGGAAGTGAGAGGTAATCCCTTCAAAGTGAGGGAATCCTGGGGTGTCATCTGGTTCACCAGAACTATGATGGAAAAGGACCTGGGGGTCCTAGTAGATGGCATGCAATGCCAAGCTGCTACAAGCAAAGCCAACAGAATATTGGCATGCATCAAAAAGGGGATCAACTCCAGACATAAAATGATAATTCTCCCGCTCTACAAGACTCTGGTCCGGGCACACCCTGGAGTATGCTGTCCAGTTCTGGGCACCAGTCCTCAGGAAGGATGTGCTGAAACTGGAGAGGGTCCAGAGAAGGGCAACAAATCTAACAAAGGGTCTGGAGGATATTTTTTATGAGGAAAGACTGCAAGCACTGAACTTATTCTCTCTGGAGAAGAGATGCTGCAGAGGGGATATGATTTCAATGTACAAATACCGTATGGTGACCCCACAATAGGGATAAAACTTTTCCGCGCAAGGGAATTTAAAAAGACACGCGGCCATTCACTAAAACTAGAAGAGAATCGGTTTAACCTTAAACTGCGTAGAGGGCTCTTACTGTTAGAGCGGTTAGGATGTGGAATTCTCTTCCTCAAGCAGTGGTTTCAGGGGGAAGCATCGATAATTTAAAAAAACTATTAGATGGGCACCTTTAACGACCATAACATACAAGGATATACAATGTAATATTAACATATAAGCATACACACAGGTTGGACTGGATGGACTTGTGTCTTTTTTTCAAACTCTCCAACTATGTAACTGGTTGCCATTGGAAGATTTCCCCTCTATTACTATTCTGGTGTGTCAACCAAAAATTTAGGATCTTATACTTTCACTTTTAATGGTAAACAGGACAGATAGGGAGGGTAAATCTCCCTTAACGGTCGGCACAGACAGATATAACCCTGACAAGTGTTTTAATCCCTCTGAACTCTATCAAAACCTAAATAAAAAAATTGCCTTTAGTTACACTTTATTTTTTAATGTTTTGTTCACTAGTGAAATAACTTCAAACCTGTTCTTTTGCCGAGCAGCAACACATCAGCTGAAGTTTGAATTTAGTCCTAGGGGTGGGGTGGAATTTAGGTGGGTTTTACAGTAGGGATGCACCGATACCATTTTTTTTTACAATGAGTACAAATACCATTACTTTTTTTTTTTTAGTACTCGCCAATACCAATTACCAATACCTACTGCAACTGTTTTGTTTTAACTTCAGCTGTCCGCAATGATCAAAAGCATTGAAAAGTTATTTACAAATTAATTTATTTTTTTGCTAAATTTGGCACTTTTTCAATGTGAAATGTGTAAATATATTGTAATATATATGTGTAAAAATATTCACTAACAAAGCAAACAAAAAAAAGTTTTAATTGTTTATCAGTTATAAAACAGACATAAACAAAAGAAAAAAGCAGGAAAATAATAATTGGAGGAGAATATGGAGTTAATTAAGGCTGATTAGAGTAAATAAGGGTTATAACAGAGGAATATTTGTTCATCCCTTTGATCTGCAGATGAAGAAACAGAAATATACAAAAAGAAACAATGTTTCTTTTTATTTTAGTGTTTCAGGTCTGAGCAACTTTGTTAATAAACATTGCCGCCTTTTTCTTTTTTTTGTAAACAGCTCCAATAACCGGACTTCTTTAACACTGGGGAGACCCACTGACAGCTCAAAGATCCAGGCCTGAAAGTATCGGTTTCAGGTATCGGTGCATTTGTGCGAGTACCGATACTTGTGAAAATACTTGGTATCAGCACCGATACTAGTATCGTTGCAACCCTAGTTTACTGTAAAGGGAGGGATAGATGTGTTACAAATGTATGAAAATTATTGAGGTTTCAGCAAGTAATGTAATTCTTGTATGTGTATTAAGCTCTTTAACTTGTGCTGTCCAAAATTAAAATATATTTTCTCAGTTGAGGCTACCACATAAAAGGTATTTTACTGACTTGGATTCTATCAATTTTAGTAATAAGGCAGAAATTAGATTTTTTTTTTTGTCACACCACATGTGATATTGTTTTAGTGTGGTTCACCGCTCAGACAATAAGAAGTACTGTAATCTGTTGGTTTCCAACCAGGGGCATGTGAACCCCAAGAGTTGCACCGTGAGATGATTAGGAGTATGCAAAAACAATGAAATGGCAGAATAAGGCATGAGAGTACAGGCTACCGCCTTTCAGGAGTGCCCGCACAGTCAATATTTTTACAGTTTTTTTTCTTTGTGACTTGGAAAAAAAATGTTTTTCAGTTGCTAAGTGACACTAAGCAGGCGTAGTACAGGCCTTGGCAAGCAGGAAGAGTAGCAGATTCTACATCTCCATCTTCAGATTTAATTTACACTTACTGAAAGCAGAAGGATTGTTTGGATGGGATATCCTAGTAGATACGGCACCTCATCCCTGAACTAAATGGTTGAAAGGGAGCTGCAAAATGGGATTATTGCGGTGCCAAGAACACAACTTCCTTATAAAAATATTTCTTTATTATTATACAATTATTTAAAAAGACATATACATGAGATCATACAAAATTATCAAAGCCAATATGAACAAACAATGATAAATACACGTTTCAACCACATTAATCGATACCGAAGATGTTGAATAGTAATCGATACAGTTGTTGTCCCTACTAGTTTCGCCAAAGCATTGGCTTCATCAGGGGAATGAGCAAATCATACAAAAGGATAAAAGCACGTGCGATGCTGCCGGAACATCAAGCGGGGGCCACCAGGGCGAGAGAGGAGGTTGATCACACCCAACCCTGTAATTGGCTACAGAGGACTCCAAAGAGTGCCTATGAAAACATGGTTAAACAATAAAGAGGCACAGCGAGGAGCGCTGGATCAATTATGGTCAAAGTCTGATGGCGTTTAAACCGGAGACGTAGTAATAAGGCCAAAAAAGCATGGAAAGTACATACGTCTAGGTTCACAATAGAGCGCAAACAATTGGGGGTCCGTCATCAAAAGGACTTTGTTCTAAATCCCCCAATGAGGGAGAGCCCTCCCAGTAGTTCTAATCAGCAAGATATTCTTTGTAGACCACAATCGAACAGCAGCGCAAGTTCAGCAGCAAGTGACTTACAGCAGTAAGCAACTTACTGAAAGCAGTCACAACATGTGACCACCTCTGCCCTTAAGTCTGTGCAGCAGTGGCTTACCCAAACACCTGTCTCAATGCAGGACTCAGGGAGAGGATCCTCATGGTGCATCACTGCCTCCATTGACACTGCACTGCTACATCATTCTGCCCGGTGCCCGACAGATGCCAAGTGCCCCAAAAAGCACTCGCCTGCGACCCAATGCACACTAGTCCTAGAGGAGAGCCTGGAGGAGAAGAGGAGCAGACAATGGGAGCCGGTGTTCCTGCTGAAATGGATGAATAAATGAATATGTGATTAAAGTCAGTAAATTAGCTCATTCGTCCAATGTTTTTTAATTCAATTATTGGGCCAAATATTTACATTTGTAACATGATTATGAAATATTCATATAATAATATGAACAGTAACTATATCATTTACAAATATTTTTCTAGTATAAGGGGTAAAATTTACAGGAATGGCTAATGAAGTGAAAATAAGGTTGGGAGCCACTGTTGTAACCCGTAACAGTTGGGTATCTGCGTTGACCTCACATAATTAAAGAGCGAATAAAAGCCTGTTGGAACATACTGCTGGCTGTTTTCGTCTTGTAACGGTCTGTTAACTAAACATCTAAAGATTTCTTTTTTTCATAAAAGCATAATGTTTGATCTCAGGTTGGTTATGAATGCTTGCTGTGTGGAAGAAGAATGATAGAATAGGATGAAAAGTAAAGTCTGCCCCAAGCAGACATGGGCGACAGTTTGACAGGAGGAGATTGAGACTCCTATACAGTCAATGTGTACACGTTTGTCTTTAGCCTCTCAATCCTTAGAGCTGAACAGAGATACAAGCTAGTGTTGAGGCTGTGCAAAACGACATCAGATTTTCATGGTGGAGTTATTTACAGTAATGACATGTCCAGGTTAACACCCAAAACTTAATTATCACTTTGAACAGTGGTGGAAACAAAAGTAGATGACTCTGCATTTTTTATGTGACACATTTTGTTTATCATTAAACCAAGTTGATCATTTCAAGTAAAGCGAGATAATTTCATTGTTATTTTTGTTTGTTGCACAATAACTATATGTGATGGGCTTCCTTTGGATTATTCTATACTTACAGAGGTTAAACTTGTAATAGATACATGATGATTTTTGATTTGGGAATACCATTTATTATATGAGCAGTGTAATGTTTATTACTTGAGAAAAGTTAGTTCATGCAGCAGTACATCGAAAATAAGTCCTTGGAAGGTCAAAAAGACCTTTTGCTTGTGTGGGCTACAAAAAAAAAATTCTTTCATCGCTCAGAACTTATTGGATAACCCCCCCCCCCCATTCAATCCTAAGAGCAGTGGCATTAAAGGCTTTTGTTAATAAAATGCTCCACCCGTGAAAAGTGTGAACAGTTTATTAGGTAGAATAGGCATTGTTATTTGATTGCGATTGTGATTTTGAAAGTTCTGTCTATTGGGTGATTTATGACCTTTTTTTTTTTTTTCTTTTTTCATACATGCCCTCAGGCCTAAAAATAGTTCATGTTTTGCAGATATCCACACAAGTAGTTGCACTGCATTTCTAAGACACTAATGTGAGGTAGCTGGCTATTATAGTTCTAATTGCATAGGAGCTATGTGTTTACCTACATCCAGCTAAAAGCGGATTGCCACCCATTTCTGTGTTTTTATTAAAAGTCAGCAGCTACAAAAATTGTAGCTACTGACTTTTAATAAACAGACACTCGCCGGTCCATCGATGCAGCCACCCGAAGCTTCACTTCTCTCCTTCTCTTCGTGGCGCTGGCATTGCAGTTGTGGGCACCCGTCTGTGACAGCTTGCGGCTATACAGCCAGGTGCGCACTGCGCATGCACCGATCGCGCTGCACGTTCTTAATGCCTGGACAATCTTCTGGGACCTGTGATGTGTCCTAGAAGATTGCAGGGAGGGAGGGGGAGAAGAGAACTTCCGCTCAGCGACGTGGTACCATGAGCGGAAGTGGGAGCTGAGTACCTGTCAAAACGAGGTACTCGCACTCCCCCCCCCCCCCCCAAAGAAATGCCATCCATACGTGGCATGTCAGGAGTCCTTAAAGTAGAAGTTCCACTTTTGGGTGAAACTCTGCTTTAAGGCGTGTAGACTTTCATCGCTACTTGTTTTCAACCTGCACTAATTCGGACTTAATAGTTGAAATATGTTTATTAGTATGTAAGTCTGTAGTAAGTCATTTCAGACTCCGCTGTACAAATACAGTACCTCCCCCACTTAGTGTTGCTAAACCCAGGACCCTGCATTCTCTATATCTGGTTTCCCAGAGTACACAGAACACGGTAATGCAGTTATTTTAGTAGTATCAGTGTCTGGTTAAAGCTTGTAGGAGGAGTTTTCATTCTACTCTGTCCTATGAGGCTGCAGGATGCCTGAACCTCTGCCTATACAGTGCTGAGTGGCCCTTTGCCGATTGCCACCCCCTCCAAGAAAAAAATTACTAGCAATGCACACCAAACAGCGCCCAGGGCTCTGTACTATCAGATGACCTGGGGACTGTGAAAAAAGACAGGATCAAACAGCCTTTTTACAAAATGTAGAGGATTAACCCCTTAGGTTCCACAGTGGGTATAACGAGCATGCTTTACTGCATATACAGACTGATTTTACTGTTGTGGGTTTAGTAACACTTTAACACTCCATGTCCACAGGTACAATCATTACTTCCCTCATTCAACCCCGCTATTTTAAACAAGGTTGCTTAACTTTTTTATTCTAATGCCCACCTAACCACCTGGACCCTGTTTCCTTGCAAATGCTACGGTCACCCTCTGGCTATAGCCTACACTCGGACTCCCATCTTCAATCTCTTCCTGTTTTCTGTCATCTTTTCCAACGCTCTAAAACATGCGCTAGTTGCCCTCATACTTAAAGCCTTCTTTGGACCCCACCAATCTTCACTCCCAGGTCTCGCCTCCACTACTGCAACTCCCTCCTCATTGACTTACCCATAGGCTATCCGCCCTTCAGTCCACCATGAATGCTGCTGCCCAATTCCTCCATCTTACCAACTATTCAGTGTCTGCCATCCATGTCTGCCAATCCCTCCGCTGGCTTCCACTTACCCAACAAATCAGGTTCAAAATACTAACAACGACTTACAAAGCCATCCACAACTCTACCCCTAGCTACATCACAAACCTAGTCTCAAAATACCAACCTACTCGTTCTCTGTTCCTTCCAAGACCTTCTGCTCTCTAGCTCCCTCGTCACCTCCTCCCATGCTCACCTCCAGGACTTTTCCTGAGCCTCTTATCCTATGGAACTATTTACTCCAATCTGTCTGACTATCTCCTACTCTATCCACTTTTAGATGATCCCTGAAAACCCCACGTAACAACTGTACGTTTATTTTCTCCATCAGCTTATTCGCCACAGTTATTTTCCGTATCACTTGATTGTTTTTTCTAAGCGCTAACCAGCAGGGCCCCCTACTTCCTCTATATTGAATTGTATTGTAACTGTATGCCCTCATGTTGTACAGCGCTGCACAAACTGTCGGCGCTATGTAAAACCTGTATTATAATAATAATAATAATAATTGGCATGTTTTATTGTATTTTATGTCTTGTTCAGATTCTAAAGGCAAAGAGACTGCAGCAATGAAAGCTGACCTCCTGCGGGCTCGTAATATGAAAAGGTACATCAATCAGCTGACAGTTGCCAAGAAGCAGTGTGAGAAAAGGATCAAACTACTTGGGGGCCCAGCATATGACCAGCAGGATGATGGGACCTCAGATGATTCAGATTGCCCGCAGAGCCAGAAGGTACTGCCCTATTCACATTACTTAAAGTGTATCACTAAGGTGGCTGCATTAGTTTTCTTGTTTCCCTCAATTTTCACCTGGTGATCCTTAGGGTGAAGAAGCACACTCGCTGTGCTGTACCTGTAA
Source organism: Lithobates clamitans (assembly GCA_037952925.1). Taxonomy (NCBI): domain Eukaryota; kingdom Metazoa; phylum Chordata; class Amphibia; order Anura; family Ranidae; genus Lithobates; species Lithobates clamitans. Next base: position 286,909 of record JBBGZY010001260.1, read on the forward strand.
AGTTTTAAGCAGGGTTATCACCCTAACACAGGACACATCCCTATCTCCTTTTCTTCATAACCTGATTCAAATGTGAACTGAGAAGGGCTGATCATGCTACTTGAGGTTTTTAGTTCAGCAGAGGCAGAGTGCATAGGAAGTACTGGATTTTTTTTGACAGATCAACATATGTTTTTTTTTGTTTTGTTTTTTTAGCAATACTCTTTCACTGGTATATTTAACAGAGAAGGGAGCACATAAGACAAGTTAATTGTTTGGGTTTACAAGTATCACGCATTCATTTTTTTTTCTCTAATCTCAGGCAGTTATGTCATATGTGCACAGTTCTAGTCACTAGTCTGTCTACAGTAAAAACCTCCTGTGTTTTTTGTCATGAATAATCATTAAACTCTCAAAGTCCAGCCACTGCTGATTTTAAAGCTGAGCTCTGCAATCTACCTTTAAATGTTCCCCCTTTTTCACAAGATCTGTCCATAAGATGCAAAAAAAAAGTACTGGAGACATCACTAGTAATGGCAAAAATACATGCTATGGCCAAATGCAGGGAGGTGGGTCCTGTGTGGGGCAGCACATTACTTCCAATGGAGCCCTGTGCACCACACAGAAGTGCATATCCCACTTTTTTTGGTGGTAACAGGGGAGTACTTTTTTTTTGACCCGCCCTTCTAGATTGTAAGCTCTAACGAGCAGAGCCCTCTAATTCCTCCTTTATTGAATTATATTGTAAATGTCATGTTGTAAAGCGCTGCGCAAACTGTTGGTGCTATAATAAATCCTGTATAATAATCATAAAAATAATATTGGAAAAAGGAAAAATCTACGTAACTACTACAGGCCTGCATGAGTAAAGACTACAAGGGGCTGTTTAATGACCTATTGCCCTGGCACCGAGGAGAGCAGCAGCATACAAAAATTGTTGTATGACAAAGGCTTTTTTTTATTGTTTATTGCTTCTGATCATGTGCAGTCTTTCGTATCTGATCTTTCTCATTTGAAAAAAAAAAAAAAAGCAGTACACATTAAACAAAAATTGTTAGTCCTGTTCACATACAAGAACAATTTTGGAGTTTGTCCCTTCAGAAATTTTTGTTTGGAAAGTCTGAATTGGATGTCGAAAATTGTGTACACACTATACGAAAATTGAACAATCGTTCCTCGCACTGAATTTTTCTATCTTCTTCTTTTTTTTTTTTTTTTTTTTTTTTAATATAGTGTGTACCCTTTTTTAGGTATATAGACTCCCTCCGAAATATAATATAGAACTATAGCAAGGTCCAGGCCTCCTTTGATCTAATGAAAGCCGCCAGGGATAGCTGACATCCTGTATGTAGTGGGATGTGAGGCATGGTGGGTGTATAGTTGTTAAAATTATTGGGCGCCAGACTCTTCTTGGATGCAAAAGAAAGTTTATTTCTCTTAAAAAACCACCTTGGGGGAGAGAAGGTTAGGGTCAGGACACCCTTATGTAGTTGCAAGATTAATTGGCAAACTCCGAGACTTCAATAGGAGGACAGCCATGCAAGGAAAGGCATCCAGCAAGATGCCACATCTGCATGTGTAGGAATGCTGTCTCCTATGGCAACCGTCTTTAACAGTTCCAAACACAAGGCTTAACAGTTCCTTCACTTTCACTACAATCACTCCTTGTAGTTCTTCAATACACTGAGCTCCCGGTTTCTCACTAGACCCTCTGATTCACTGCCACTGAATCCCTTGCGCTCCTCCAATCTTCACGGTGGTATCTTCCTCAAGCGTCACCCCCGCTGGCCTGCTCAGTCCCTAGCTTGACACACAAGGCTGCTCTGCAAGCGTCACCTCTGCTGGCTGGGTCCCTGGCTTGATTACCACTGAAGTTTCCTGATTCTTCACTGTTCCCGGTTGGTGAGAACACTGCTCCGGTACTTGCTTCAGTTACTCACTGTGGTCCCTTGTATTAAGGCGAATGGTCCCTTACTGGCGACAGCTTCCCCCTACCTCCAACCACGACAGGTTCTTCAGCCAACAGAACCGCCACTTTTGGTTGGTCCTCAAGCAGCAGTCCCAACCCTGCGCTGTTCTCTTGCTTCTGGATAAGCCCTCAGACAGCCTAGCAGCCAGATGTTCCCAGGATAAGCCCAATCTCGGCCTTGCAGCCCAGGCAATACAACACACGTCCACCCAGACAGCCGTCCAGGTGGCACAGATTACCTGACTCCACCCATATATATAGGCTCTCCCAGCAGGCCAAGGGATTCAAGAAAACCCCTGCCTATTGGCCAAGATACCCTAGATACCCATAACCTGACCTTGTGTTGCCCTTCTTGTATCTAGTACCACCAAGTACCCGGCCACCTAGTGGTAGAAGAGAAAAGTGCAACAAGGCCAAACTGAGGGAGAAATCAATAGATCTCTAGCAATCAACCAGGATAAACTACTCCTGGCAGGTAAATTTTGAGGAGCAACCCTGCCTAAACTCCAGGGTGCTACACAGCCCTTCCTCTGCAGATCAGTGCAGGTTTTTGTACTATACTTTCTAACATAAATGAAGTAAAAAAAAGAATCTGCATGTCAGTTTGTAGAAACATGTTCCATTCTTGATCACTGAAGTGGTTGAAGATGGCAAATTTTTTGAAGCGATAGCCTGAGCAGTTTCCCCTCTTCCAAACTATGGCCCTCCCAGTTGTTCAGTAACTACAATTCCCATCATGCCTAGTCATGTCTTTGAATGTCAGATTTTTACAATGACTCAAGGGATGTGTAGTTCCGCAACAGCTGGAGGCCTGTAGTTTGGAGCTCTCTGCCCTAGAGCAAGACTATACCAGATACTGCTGTCGTATTTTGTCTAGTACCAAAGGGCACATTGTGAAGCTACAGAAAATATTTATAGTAGGAAAATGATAATTGAAAAAATGATAAAGAGAACTATTAATGTGTATATTTGGAATAAAGAAATTATATTTATTATTCTATGATCAGGAACCTGGTCTCTCTTCCCCCACCTTCTTTAGCAGCGGCACTATCAACCCACTTTGAGTAGCCAGAAGAGTGCTGGGTCAGACTGCCAGGGTCCTACCAAGGGAAGCTCAATGTAATGTTTGTGTACTAGAACACAGTTGGGTTTCTGGACACCAAGTGTGCTTATTTGAAAAATAAATTCATATTTTTGCCTGCTGCAGATTGGTTTTAATGTGTAAATCGTATTTAAAGTCATGTGTACTATAAAAAAAAGCAATTTTGCTTTTGTGACCCTGTTGCTGTAGTCATAATTTAGTTGATGTAATTTTATATGTGTAATTTACGTAACACGAAAATATATAGAGTATTTTTATTAATGGGTGATTTGACTGAAAACTTGATAGTTTCTCTGCATTGAATGATCACACTAAATATATAACCTTCAGTATTGTGCTTCCAGATGGACTACTACTATCATTTTCTACACAGTTTTATATTTTTTTAATATTTCAGCTTATTCAGTTTGATGACATTTTGGCAAACTCATCATTCAGAGAACATTTTAGAACATATATGGAAAAAATTGATAAGAGAGCGCTAATCAGTTTTTGGGAATCTGTGGAGTACTTGAAGAATGCAAATAAGGTAAAATATAAATTTTATTATAGTTATCTCTCGCTAGCTAGATTTTTTTTTTCTTTAATTTTCACATTCTGTCTCAACAAGTTTAAACTTGGGTAATCATTCTATTGTTAAATATCATGATGGGTCTTCTTTTATGTAACAAAACCCTTCAAATGCACATCATATTGTTGGATACTTGGTTTTGTCAACACCAATAACACTGTACTTTTATCTGCAGTCTGAAATACCTCAATTAGTTGGTGAAATCTACCAGAATTTCTTTGTTGAAAGTAAAGAAATACAAGTAGAAAAGCCACTTTACAAAGAAATCCAGCAGAGTCTTGTGGGCAACAAAGGGATTGAGGTGTTCAATAAAGTCCAAGCTGATGTCTATGAGACATTGAAGGACAGGTTCTACCCCTCATTCATCGTCAGTGATCTCTATGAGCAGCTGATTCGCCAAGAAGATACATCGTCCTGTTTGTGTGTCTCCGATGACAAGGATGAAGCCGTGAGTATTGTGCACAAAGCTGTAGATTTGCCCTTGAATGTACAATATATGAAAACTCTGTTCGGCCATAAACAACCTAGTTATTCTCCTATTTTGATGGCATAGTCAAACTGATTAGGGCTACCCTGTGGGTTCGTGAGGAGTGCGTCTATGTATTGGAAGTGTTTAATATAGGAGCTTCTGAAAACGTGTACAATATAAAGTAGTTGTAAAGGCTGAAGGTGTTTTACCTTCATGGATTCTATGCAAGGTAAAAAAACCTGTGTTCTTCTCTCCCCACAGTACCCCAAATACTCACCCGAGGTCCCTCTCGATCCAGCGATGTGCAGGAAAGCCTCGGCTGTTCCGGTAGTCCCTCTACTCCCTCTACTCATTGGCTGAGACACAGCAGTGGAGCCTTTGGCTCCCTCCCACTGCTGTCAATCACAGCCAGTGAGCCAATGGGGAGAGAGGGTGGGGGCAGAGCCGTGGCTTTATGTGTCTTATAGACGCATAGAGCAGGACTCAGGAGCGAGCACACACCAGTGACCCCATAGCAAGCGGCTTACTACTGGGGGAGCTGGTCAAGGGGGAGGAGTCACAAGCGCTGGAAGGGGACCTGAGAAGAAGAGGATAGAGGCTGCTCTGTGCAAAACTGCTGCATAGAGCAGGTAAGTATGGTGTTTGTTGTTTTTGTTTTTTTTATAGCTGAACCTTTAATACCATTTTAAAGCAAAATGCTGTTTTTAAAGCAGTTATAGAGTAAAAAAATTCCTCACAGAATTTGACTGACAGTAGCAGAGCCTATAGCTCCTGCTGCTTTTATTGAAGCCTGTGAGAGCAGGGAGAGGGAAGAGAAGAACTGCAGACAGACACAGTCCTGGATTTATGTAGGATTCAAGTAAGTGTTGTGGGGTGGGGGAGTGAGGAACAGGCAGTGGAAGGTTTTTTACTTTAATGCATAGAATATATTAAGGTAAAAAAAAAACTTTTGCTTTTATAACCACTTTATTTCTGCAGTTCTTCTGCTTTAAATGTTTGAGGGCTCAATTGTTTGTTAAAGGAGAAGTCCAGCCTGAGCTAGTTTGGCTGGGCTTCTCCTATGGGTCACAGGAGTGCAATCCATCTTGCACTCCTGTGACCTGTTTTGATCAGAGAGTGGTCTGATGTCCGCTGTCTGCTGACGTCACTGGAATCAGTCCAGGCACCACGTCATCACGACAAAGTCTGGATCTGCCAGGTGCCTGGACTGATGTCTTTCTCAGCCTCTCAGGGAGCCACTGTGAGCTCTCGGCCCCTCCACAGCTCAGCGCTCCAATGAGCTTGGAGGAGCAGAGAGGAGAGCTGCTGACTGACAGGCAGCAGCTCTTCGCTGGGGGAGCTTAGAGAATCGGGCCACCGGCAGTGTTTGATGGCTCGGTTCTCAGTGCAGTGACACTGTAGGACAGATGCAGCATTGGTCCGATGCTGCATCCACCTAGGTAAGTATGATGGGTTAAAAAAACAAAAAAAAACATGCTTCACTTTTAATTATCACATGGTGTTTATATTATTGCCATTTACAATGGAACACCAGCCAAGGCCTTTTTTTAAATTTCCAGCAGAGTTTGGATGCATTTAAGTCTGGTATATTTTAATTGCGGCCTTTGTGCTCACTGTGGGGATTTTCCCTTTTACTACTGTTGTGATCACCAAGGCAGGAAGAGAGGGTAAATCTGTCCCAAGAGATGGCACAAACACCAATAATGTGTACTCTTAGGAATAATGTATACCTTTTTAAGGCAGGCCATAGATGGTGCGATTTTATTTCCTGCAACCATGGGTTGCAATCAGTTTTAATTTGGGAATCCCTCCCGCAGAGCTATTGTGTTCTCCCTGTGGGGGTGCTCGGGGAACGGTTCCTGCCGGTAGAACACATTGATTATTGCTAGAGGTTATTGCCACTGGCAATAATAGCATGCCGAAAATCCGACATGCTGGTTGTACCCCAGTCGATCGATGGATCGTCTTGGGTACATTCAGCCTGCCCGTATAGTATTGTTTGAATCTCGGCCAGTCCCTGCTTAACTAACCGAGATTCAAACCATCTATAGCAAGCCGGATTAAGATAACTACTGCTTCTCCCCACTGGTAAGATTGCCCTTGTTCGTGTGTGTGTTCACCAAGACAGGAGAAATGTGGATATCCTCCTATTGGGAACACGCAACCATAAAAACCTGACAGGTTCTATTGCTTTCCCCAATTTATCCAGAGTTAAAAAAGGGGGTTTAGTTAAATAATGTTGATTCTGTTTTTTGTATGTGTGTGTGTTAGGAAAATGCTCTCATATAGAGTTTTTTTTTTAATGTAGGAATGTCTGTGTAGAAATGCTGTGGAATAATGTATTTGGCATTGGAGACTAAGGATGAGCTCCGGTGTGTTCGCATGCTGCACGTGCCGAGCCCGCCAGGAAATCGGCACGGCGCAGAGCTAATCACAAGCAGTGAGACATTTCCCGATGTGCGGCTGCAGAGATCGGGAAATGTCTCACTGCCTGTGATTAGCGCAGCACCGTGCCGACTTCCTGTCGGGCTCTGCACGTGCAGCATGCGAACACACCGGAGCTCATCCTTATTGGACACCATCTGCATGAAAAACTCTTCATGTCCCTCTCTCTTCTGATCCAGAATCAAGTGTGTGAAGGTGTGGAAGAGATCCTCGAGTGCAGTAGTGGTATCACTGAACAGGCCAGCTATGCTGTCAATAAACTGCGGCAGCTCACAGAGAAACTGGAGTACAAGAGACAAGCCCTCAGCTCTATCATCAATGCACCTAAGCCTGACAAAAAGGTACAGCCAAGGAAATCTTAGGAAAGTTTCCAATTTGCCATATTGTTTCTGTTCACTTCCTTTTTTAGAAAACATTAACCATTTAATTGTTCTTTTGTATGTCCTATATATAGATATAGATCTATATCTATATATAGATATAAATATATATATATATAGATAGATATAGATATGTATCACAAAAGTGAGTACACCCCTCACATTTTTGTAAATATTTTATTATATCTTTTCATGTGACAACACTGAAGAAATGACACTTTGCTACAATGTAAAGTAGTGAGTGTACAGCTTGTATATTGCTGTTCCCTCAAAATAACTCAACACACAGCCATTAATGTCTAAACCTCTGGCAACAAAAGTGAGTACACCGCTAAGTGAAAATGTCCAAATTGGGCCCAAAGTGTCAATATTTTGTGTGCCCACCATTATTTTCCAGCACCGCCTTAACCCTTTTGGGCATGGAGTTCACCAGAGCTTCACAGGTTGCCACTGGAGTCCTCTTCCACTCCTCCATGACGCCATCACAGAGCGGGTGAATGTTAGAACTTGCAGGTCTCCACCTTCCATTTGAAGATGCTCAATAGGGTTTAGGTCTGTAGACATGCTTGGCCAGTCCATCACCTTTACCCTTAGCTTCTTTAGCAAAGCAGTGGTCATCTTGGAGGTGTGTTTGGTGTTGTTATATTGGAATACTGCCCTGCGGCCCAGTCTCCGAAGCGAGGGGGATCATGCTTTGCCTAAGTATGTCACAGTACATGTTGGCATTCATGGTCCCCTCAGTGAACTGTAGCTCCCCTGTGCCGGCAGCACTCATGCAGGCCCAGACCATGACACTCACATCACCATGCTTGACTGTTTATCTTGGTCTCATCAGACCACAGGACATGGTCCCCGTAATCCATATCCTTAGTCTGCTTGTCTTCAGCAAACTGTTTGCGGGCTTTCTTGTGCATCATCTTTAGAAGTGGCTTCCTTCTGGAACAACAGCCATGCAGACCAATTTGATGCAGTGTGCGGCGTATGGTCTGAGCACTGACAGGCTGACCCCCCCCACCCCTTCAACCTCTGCACCAATTCTGGCAGCACTCATATGTCTATTTGCCAAAGACAACCTCCGGATATGACGTTGAGCACGTGCACTCAACTTCTTTGGTCGAACGTGGCGAGGCCTGTTCTGAGTGGAACCTGTCCTGTTAAACCACTGTATGGTCTTAGTCACCGCGCTGCAGCTCAGTTTCAGGGACTTGGCAATCTTCTTATAGCCTAGGCCATCTTTATGTAGAGCAACAATTCTTTTTTTCTTTGCCATGGGGTGCCATGTTGAACTTTCAGTGACCAGTATGAGAGAGTGAGAGCGATAACACCAAATTGAACACACCTGCTTCCCATTCACACCTGAGACCTTGTAACACTAACGAGTCCCATGACATCGGGTGGGGGGGGGCTGGCTAATTGGGCCAAATTTGGACATTTTCACTTTGGGGTGTACTCACTTTTGTTGCCAGCGGTTTAGACATTAATGGCTGTGTGTTGAGTTATTTTGGGTGGACAGCAAATTTACAATGTTATACAAGCTGTACACTCACTACTTTACATTGTAGCAAAGTTTTATTTCTTCAGTGTTGTCACATGAAAAGATAGAAGAAAATATTACTTATTGTTGTCGTTGTCATTGTTGACAAGCAGACTGTTTTCTCCATACGTATGGACTTTTTACAAATCATTAACAATAGTAAAGGGGTCCTGAACTTCCATTGGGGACTACTATTACTGACTACTTCGGAAAATGGCTGTCATGGCTTACCTGGTCGTTAAGCTCTTTTTTGTTTTTTTGATGGTGAGGGTGGGGGTTGAGATCAGAGGCTTAACAGGGACAGTCAGGCATATTCAGACAGAAAGGTCTCAATGGCAGCCTTCGTATTTTTCCATGCATACAGTAGGTTTCCACAAAAGCTGTGAAGGATTTAGTAGTGTTATTCAGAAAATACGTTGTATTGGATTAGTATGACTTCCCTGTGCCTTCTGTGATGAAATGTAAATATTGATGACTATTTAAACTAAGCCTGTCTGCGCATGCAGTTTTAGAGATTTCATGGTGTTTGCAGCCAGGACAGAAATGTCCATGATTACGTGGGGAAAATGCAAAGTGAATTAATACTACTTGGTGTCATGGAAACAGAAGGCTTGAGGCCTGCTAATGAAAGCCTAATTAGGCATATTTTTGGTAACCATGTTTCCATAGATATTGATTAACTCTCTTTCATACCTGCTTATATTGTTGTATGTATGATGTGTCATACTGGAAAATAGTTTAATCCATCATGTTGCTGTTTTCCCCTGAGAATATTTTATCCATCATCTTGAGTTTTACTGTACAGGATCTATAAAAGAAGTGACTGCCTATCTCAGAAAGGCATGTAGGCCATATATATATATATTTAGATATATATATATATATAACAACACATAGGCTCCTGTGGAAAATGGGCCAATTAGTTTACTAGTTCTTAGATGTGATGGGTGCATTTGTTTCTTTTTTTTTTAAATATATTCCTTTGTTTTCACCTGGTGATTCTGCAAGTAAAAACACTTCCTGATCGGGGATGACAATGCTTACTGCACCGTATTAGGAGAACAGAAACACACACGGACTACAGGACTCTGCCCATCTGCTGAAGTCCATAATAGAGGGGTGTTGGTGCTGTAGTTCTCAGAGATAGTAGAGAACAATGTAGCTGGTAAGAGTGCATGGACGGGAAGTAATCAGCTCAAAGGTTTCTTGCAAAAACAGGCAGTTTTGCACTTCTCTAACAGAGATAACAAAACTCTTTCAAGGGTAAATTTAACAGACCCAAAAGGGATCAAAAAAGACAGTCATTGTTGGGGTTGCATACACTTTAAAATTGCGTTATAGCCGATAAATGCAGCTCTTCAGTTCTGGAGGGACATTCCTGGATGTCCTCCCACGTGCGCGCCCCCTTGGGCATGCTCTGTTACCACTGTGTCCCTTGGACACGGTAGATCACAGCAGCCCTTTACCATGTGATCAGCTGTGTCCAATCACAGCTGTCACAGTGTAAACAGACTGAATCTCTTTGTTGGTTATTGGCTCTCCTTTCCTCACATAAACAGGGTGTGAGGAAAGGAGAGCCGATCTGTGAGTGGCACGATGAGTACAGTATTTACACTGACGCACAGTGCCCCGATTATCAGTGCAGCCCCATCAGTGATGCCTCATCGGTGCAAATCAGTGAAGAAGAAAATGTACTTATTTGCAAAAATTTATAACGGAAACGAAGGAAAACTTTTTTCAAAATGTAAGGATTTTTCATTTATTTAGCAAAAAATAAAATACTCAGTGGTGATTAAATACCACCAAAAGAAAGCTTTCTGTCTCAAAATAATGATAAAGCGTTCATTTGGGTACAATGTTGCATTGCTGAGCAATTGTCATTGAAAGTGTGACAACGTTGAAATCTGAAAATTTGGCCTGGGCAGAAAGGGGGTGAAAGTGTCCGGTATTGAAGTGGTTAGTGGTAACCTTGAGTAAGAGGAGATACAGGGGAAACATTGCTGACTTCTGTCGAGTATACTGGTTGCCTGTGTTTTGGCTTCAATTCTTTGAGTCACTGACATGCAGCAAGTATGCAGAGTGAAGTGTGTTTTATGATTACCCAAAGCAGGATGTGAATATGCGTTCAAACATTCAAGTGCTCCAATTATATCCCTACTTCGGTACAAAGTAATATAAACACTCTTTATCATCTTTAGTAATACCAGTTGTATGCAATCCACAAAATGAATTCCTTTTTTTTTTTTTTGTAGTGCTAGGAATTTGACTACAATTTAAATATTTTAACCACTTTCCCCTCTCACACCCGTTTACCACCTATGGACCAGAGCAATTCTTACTACTGAGTGGGTGATCAGCAGAGCTGAGGGTACTATTGAGTGGGGCATCAGCAGAGCTGGGGGTACTACGCTACTGAGCTGGGGATCTGCTGAGCGGGGGTACTAATGAGATGGGGATTTGCTGAGAAGGCATTTGCTAAGCTTCAAAAAAGCATTACCAAAGTATCACTGAAACATCAAAAACACATCAAAAAAGCATGTTGAAGAGGTATGTGCTTTAATGTGTGACAGGGCTGGTTCACACCACAAAAATGTACTCCAGATCTGTTCCGAATACGTTTCTGCATGCGCATTTGTAATGCGTTTTTGATGCATTCTAGTGCATTTTTGATGCGTTTCTGGATGCATTCCAGGTACTAAAACCTGTTTTTTTACTAATACTAGGGTTCAGTGCATTTTTTATCCTCTTTTAATGCGTTTCAGTGCATTTTTGATGCATTTTACTGCGTTTCAGTACAGTCCAGTTCATGAAAAATGCAGCATGTTCTACTTTTTTATCTGGAACTGGAAAGCCCTGGAAGTGACCGCACTGGTGTGAACTATGCCATTGGAAACCGTGTAACCTACACTCTATGCATTTTTGATGCCGAAATAAAACGCACTGGGCTGCATGTCATGTGAACTGGCCCTTAAAATTGAAGCAAGTGTAAACAAGCCCTAAAAGACCTTGCAAGTACCAGAAGTTGATGTGCCAGAGTTGCACTCAGCTCCTAAATGTTTAATATTTTTTATTTTTGAGGACATTCTTGTGGACTGAAAGGTGTCAGCCCTGCTTAGTGCATTTTGTTAAACTACTATATCACACATCCCTTCTTCCCAGCCTTTTGCATAGGCACTAATTGCTATGTAATCCAAACACAAGAACTCGTGCCTGCACAGACACTCCCCCCTATTTGACATCCATTTGGGTTTAGGTGCATGTCCTCAAATGCACACTGTGGGAGTTTGGGAATATGCACCCACACCCATGCAGATGTCAAATTGGGAGCAGTGGCTATGACTGTGGAGCCGCAATCCGATATCAATGGGACTGACTGCATGGGGATGCATGGAACCCCTGTGAATGTACACTTTAGTATGCCCCGTGGGAACGAGACCTAACTGTAAAAGATTACCATATTTATTGGTGTATAACACGCACACAAAAGGGGGAAAATCGCGGGTGCGTGTTATACGCCGACAGCGTACCTCGGGGGGGGAAGGAGGGGGACGAGTGCCGCCGGAATTCACCGAGCCGTCATCTCCTCTCCACTCGGCTCTCACATCACACACACAGTCCCGCCTCAGCCATCGGCATTGGACCAGTGTTCTGTCTATCACAGGAGATGGTCCAATGCCGATGGCGGAGGCGGGACTGTGTATGTGACTGCCGACTGAGAGCCGAGTAAACAGATGACGCCTCAGTGATTTCCTGCGAAAGATGAGAGATGGTGAGTTGCATTGATGGGGGAGATGGGCACAGATCAGGCTGCACTGAAGATGCAGATGGGAGCAGATCAGGCTGCAGATGGGCACAGATCAGGCTGCACTGAAGCTGCAGATGGGCACAGATCAGGCTTCATTGATGCTCACTGACCATTATTTTGCTTCAAAGTGGTTTATTTTTTTTATTAAATATTTTTTTCCTGAAACTTCCCTCCTAAATTGGGGTGCGTGTTGTACGCCGACTTGTGTTATGCGCCAATAAATACGCTGGTCAGTGATTTCAATGTACTAGTATTTCCCCACCACAGTAAATAAACAGTTGCATTTGTAAAATAATTATATATTTTTTTCCCTCTGCTATAAAAGTATCTTGTTCCAGAAATAAAACAAATATGAACACTAAATGTAAAACATATAAACATATTAAAAAAGCAAAATGTGTTTGGAGGATAAAACCCCTACTAACTGCTTGTCTGCACAAAATTCATACCCCCATTTCCTGCCTGGGTTTGTTGGCTGTTTTGTGCACTTGATGTTTCTGTGAATAGAAAATGCAGATCAGTCTAGTTATCATAAGTCATTTATAAAATTATAGCAGAAAAGCTCCAAAGAAAAATGTCATTTGGTATTTTTCTTGTCTTGTGTAGCAGGTCAATCCAACCTGTAAATGTGAACAATAAATTTATCATGACTGTAAAATAGGAAGGCAAACTTGTGAAAACACAGAGGTAAAAATGTTCTACAAAGACTGCCGGTAGCGATCTGTTCTGTGTACCATGAGAATTACTAACCTCTGAGCATTGATTCATTAAATGTCACACTTTTATTAGGAGACGCACACATTTTTCAAGAACGTTGTGAAAAGCATTGGTAATAAATAAAAAAGGAAAAAAAGAATGCAGGAGAAAGAAATACAGGATAAAATAGCTTAATTGAATAAAACAGAAATCCATCTTCTAGCCATTACCCTGTACATAATCTGCTTCAAGGATTCTGTGGTTGCTAATGCAATAATATTGCAGATGAGGACTCTTCTGTGTAATGCATGGAATGATTTGAAGTAGGGCTTCTGTTTTGTTTTTCTAGTAATCACCCTTTGAAAGCAACCACATAATAGCCACCCTTAAGTCAGCCTGAGCCTAAAAAGGGTAACCAGTGACATATAAGCATGTAATTGCTTTCTTTTTAAGGGTGTTTATTTCAGCCTTCATTCAAAGGGAGCCCCATCATGGGTAGAGTGCCTGATTTCTGTACTCCTACGTTATACATATATAGTTACATAGGTTGAAAAAAGACACAAAAAAATAAAACTTTTATAACATGCAGAAATGTGCTTATTATTGCAAATGCACAAATTAAAAATCTTTAAACAGCCATTTTCACAATATAAAACTTGGTTATAATTTCCTGGTATTTAGGACATTGACTGAGCCTGAACTGAACCGAATTACACTTGCATTATGATTTTTTTTTTTTTACCTTGCTTATTATAGTTTGATTTATATTCTAGTTTCCAAATCTTTGTTTCTTTGTGGTAGATTGTTTCCAAGTTAAAGGATGAAATCGCTCAAATGGAGAAAGAGCAGAATGACCTGGACCTTCATATTTCAAGGACAGATCTGTGGTGTGAGAACCTTGGCATGTGGCGAGCACTGATTAACGTCAGTGAGGTGAGCTGTGCGGCACAACAAATAATACTGCAGCATAAAAACCTTGTGTGGCTTTTTTCTTATTGGTTGTATCCGTTTAAATTAGTCTCAGGTGCAGCAGTTTTGCCCGCAAGTTGAACTTTTTGAAGACACTTAAAGGGGTTGTAAACCCTCGCCGTTTTTCACCTTAATGCATTCTATGCATTAAAGTGAAAAATATTTTTTAATGCAGCAGCACCCCCGAGCCCCCCTTATACTTACCTGAGCCCCAAAATTTGCATGACGAGAACGAGCACACCAGCTCCGGCCGGTGTCTCGTGTCCTGATTGGATAGATTGATAGCAGCGCAGCCATTAGCTCCCGCTGCTGTCAATCAAATCCAATGACGGGGGCGGGCCGAGTCATAAATTCGGCGGCTATGGACGCCGAATGATGGACTCTGGAGCGCACCCGCAAGGTAAGCCCCCAGGAGAGCGCTTCTTCTAGAGGGTTGTCTGATGTGGGGAGGAGCCGTGAGAGCCATCGGGGGACCCCAGAAGACGAGGTTCAGGGACACTCTGTTGTTTAAAAAAAACAAAAACGAACCCTTACAATCACTTTAAAAGCTGTTCATATGTTAATTTATTTTTCTAGGATTAACTGTAGTATACATTCTGCCATAATATACATGCATATGTTGTGGACAACAAGAGCTTAAATGTTACTTTTTTGCCGACGACGTCCTCATGTATGTCACTAATCCTCAAATTACCTTACCTAAGCTGCTGACTGTTACATCAATTTTCCCAGCTCTCAGGGCTTTCTTGGAATACCCAAAAAACGACAGCCCTTAATATTTCTTTATCCCCCTCAATGTTGCTGACCTTACGAAATACTTTTAAATTTTAATAATTTTCAATGGGCGCAAAGCTCCCTCCCATATTTAGGCATCCAGCTGACATCCTTGATCGACACTCTCTACCAGTCTAATTATACTCCACTCTTCTGTCGACTCCAGGAAAATCTTTGACGATGGGCAGACTATCTCTTGTCTTGGTTTGGCAGAATCAACTCTAATAAGATGACCTTTCTACCCAGGATACTTTATTTTAGGACTTTACCAATTGCGGCTCCGAGGGGAGATCTACAGTGGGGGCGGGTATCTGCGGTATATGCTACCCTTACAGACCCAATTGCTATGCTATGATTCAATGGGAACGGGATTTGAATACCACTTTTGAATTATCTGATTGCCAAGATATTGTGACTATGCTTTATCCAAAATATCTATTAATACAACACTAATTGAAGCAAACTATAAAACACTTCTAAGTTGGTATTTGATCCCGACCAGAGTCGCACCAGAGATGCATCCATCTGCATCACCTACTTGCTACCCAGATGGGTACAATGTATCATGTTTGGTGGCATTGCCCCGTAGTCACAAGATTTTGGATTAGAATATTTAACCTGGTGTGTTCTGTGACGGGAGTTAAAATATGTAGATCCCTGGAACCAGCACTTCTTCAAAAGTTTCCTGATGAGGTCCCCAAAAAATCGACAGAACGAATTACATATATGTTCTCGGCAGCTAGAAAAACTATTGCTAAATATTGGACGCAGTCGATGGTTCCCCTTGACTATGTGAAAAATAAACTTAACTGGATCATGGTTAATGATAGACTTACCTGTATCCTTTTTTTTTTTTCCTCTCTCTCTCTCTTCCCTTTCCTCGATCTACTTTTTCCTCTATATATTTTTGCTGGTTTGGTTTGCTGGTGATAACTGCAAGATGCTTTGACAGAACATGTAGTTCTATGCTGATGATATTGGTTGAAATGTGCACAGGGGTTCCCTCTTTACTGGCTCCTTCTCCCTTCCTCCTTCCCTCCCTTTCCCATTCCCCTCTACCCCCTCCCCCCTCCTCTGTTCCTTACCCTATATTTATTTTTCCCTGTGACATAGTCATTCCTAATATTACATGTCAAAGTAGCTTGATGGGACAATACGCAACTGGTCCCTAGTTGATGGGAGATATATTTATCAACTCTACAGTTAATGACTTGCATTTTTTTCATGTTGTATGGTCATTTTTATTGGTATTTCCACCAAGAACATCTTGTGCTTATGAACATTTTGAAGGAAAGGCACTCTGTGTTGGTGCTCAGTTTCACCTCTGTTTATATTATTGTTCATTGATTGTGCCTTACATGACATTGTTACAGGGGGTCCCCGAGTTGCAAGCGGGTTAGGGACTTCCCAATGGTTCTGAAATCGGATTTGTTCGGAAGTCGAAAGCGAGTGCGCAGAACGGCAGGGACGTCGTTTTCCAATGTTCTGTCAAGTAGCCGCGCATGCGCAGACGTCGTTTTTCAATGTTTTCCGATGGTTTCTGATGTGCCTGCCGTCGAAAAATGGCCGCGCATGCGCAGGACGTCACGCCGCCTCCCATTCGTAAGTAGGAGTTGTTCACAAGTCAGAGGTTCGCAACTCGGGGACCCCCTGTACTTTAGTAAAAATATTAAAAAGCAAAAGAAATACAGATGCGGTCATGCGACATGTGATGGCTCTGCTACCTAAAGAGTAGTGAACTTTAGTATTTTAATGTGGTTGTAAAGGCACAGGGTTATTTACGTTCATGCATCCCAAAAAACCTTCTGTGTGCAGCAGCCCCCCCAGCCCCCCCCCAAATATTTACCTGAGCCCATCTCGATCCAGTGATGTCCAGGAGTGCCTTGTCTCTGGGCACTCGCACTCCTGATTGGCTTTTGGCAGCAGCAGGAGCCATTGGCTCCCACGGCTGTCTATCACAGCCAGTGAGCGAATCAGGAGGCTGCTGAGCCAAGCCGCGGCTCCGTGTCTGAATTGACACACCGAGCAGCAGCTCGGCTCCAGTGCCCCTACAGCAAGCTGCTTGCTGTGAGAGCACTCTGCAGGAGAAGAGGGGCCAGGAGCACCGGCGAGGAAGAGGAGGATCTGTGCTGCTCTGTTCAAAATCAGAGCAGGTAAGTATAACATATTTGTTAAGTTTTTTTTTTTTTTTAATATTAAGGCTAATACAGTGAGGGCTTGTTTGCACCAGATATCTCCATTCAGTTAACTTGGATGGGAAACTGCACCCACAACCACATCATGCAGGTTCCTTAACTTAAGCCCCAGTAATATTAAGGAAGGAAAAGTTTGTACTTGGGTCTTTCATCTAAGCCCTAGGAATGTTAGATAAGACAGTGTTTCTCAACTCCAGTCCTCAAGTCGCCTCAACAGGTGATGTTTTCAGGCCTCCCATTATTTTGCACAGGTGATTTGATCATTTTCATTGCTGCCTTAGTAATTTACCACATCTGTTTCATCTGAGAGAAATCCTGAAAACATGACCTGTTGGGGCGCCTTGAGGACTGGAGTTGAGAAACACTGAGATAATGCATATGGTGTTCTTTCACAGAAAACCTAGAAATGTTAGAGAAGGTATTTGGTGTACTTGGTTCTTTCACCCAAGCCAGTGGCCTCCAAACAGCGGCCCGCGGGCCAGATGTGGCCCTTTGCTTGCCTTTATATGGGCCTTGGGGCAATGTTCCTACTACAGCTATGAAGCCCTATACCCAATACCAGTGGCGAGGCAATTTTCCTCCCACTACACCCATGATGGCACTATTCCTCCCACTGCACCAACGATGGGTCACTATTCCTCCTACAGGCACTGATGATGGAGCCCTATTCCTCCCACTGACCCCTGACCTATGCTCTAGGCCTTTTATAGAAGCTATATGGTTCACTTGGTTCCCCCAGCTAAGCTCTAGGACTGCTGGAGAAAGGGTATACTGCCATTTGTTCTTGCATCGTCATGCCAGAAATGTTAGAGAAGGTATTGGGTATACTTGTTTCTTTAACCTAAGCACTAGGACTATGAGGCCTTGGTCTTCGTTCTTCCATTTTTGTGCCAGGAATATTAGAGAAGGTATTTGTACTCAGTTCTTTCACCTAAGCCCCAGGAATGTTGAAGTTATATGGTGTACTACTTGGTTCTTTCACCTAAGCCCTTGGAATATTATAGAAGGTATGTGGTGTACTTGTTTCTACCAGCTTAGTGGCAGGAATGTTAGAGAAGGTTCCAACTTGGATCAGTGTAAAATAAGGTTTAATCAATTTACATCAGTGATATAAGCTGCGCATGTGTTTACATGTATTATAATAAAATGTAATCAATAGGTGCACAAAATGTCTGTAATCACTCTGTCGGTTTCCATCTGTGCATTCGAAAAATAGTAGTTGGATTCTGTTTAAGTAGGCCTCTACTTAATACAATACTATAATTATTTGGAAGATACGGTCAGTGTCGTCCTTTTATTCTTGGTCATGAGTAATCAAAGCAAATCTTAATTTTTTTGTCAAATGATACTCAGAGACCTCAGTTAAAAACCTCCAAATCAGGGGGTTGCTATGGTTGCAGAAGAACTACAAATACATTAATAATTGTGTTCTTTTAGGTGTCTGAGGAAAATGGTGAGCAGATGCCACTGTATTTCATGTTGGTGAGTTTGCCAGAGTCTAATGATTCAGATAGCAGGAACTGGACTGTACTGAGGAGGTTAAGCGAATTTCAGAATCTGCACAGGAAACTCAGTGAGGCAAGTATATGCAGAGTTCATTTTTTATTACTGATACTTTCATCAGCTCCTATTACTAACACTTTTGAACGCTTAAAATTTATAGAAGCTGTGTGTATGTTCTATATTATTGTATAAGAAGTTTTAGGTTGAAATGTAGATGTTATGTTTATAATATAGTGTAAGCCTTGGCTCAGTTGATTAGAGATCGATAATGACTGATTAGTTGAATGATATATTTTAACCTAGCAGGGGCAATTTTGAAAGAATGTTTACCCCCCTGGTCTTTACTGAGATGTGTCTGGGTTCGGTGTAGTGTGTTTAAATCATTTAATATGATATTAATATTAAATATCAAGAAGGATGGTGCTTAAGTTACTCCTACGCATTATATCCTCACACATGCACACTACTGTGTGATTTTATGCCCTATGCATGTACATTGTAGGGATCGACCGATATAGTTTTTTGGGTGCTGATACGATACCGATATTGTGGCCACATCTCGGGCCGATGGCCGATAATGTGCCGAGATTCTGTACATTTAGAAAACAAAAATGTTTACACTGTCCTTTTACATTTTTTAATTTTTTTTGTTATCACTGTTATTGTTGTCACAAGGAATGTAAACATCCTTTGTGACTGTAATAGGCAGTGACAGGTACTCTATAAGACCCAAAACCCCTCCTCTGCACTCGAAAGTATTCAAAACGTCAAGATCGGCCCGTAATCTGGGAAGTGATGTCATTCTATCACTTCAGGGTTACTAGATCTGAGCATCGACTTTGTTCGGGTCTTCGGCCAGCCGGCGGACGTGGCGGCTGGTTGCTCGAACCTCCCGGTGGGACAGGAGAGTTCGGGCTCGGGCGGAAGGCAGCGGTGACGTCCCCTCCTGCTGCTTGTAATAACAGCCGAGCGGCTGCTGAGCCACATCGGTTGTTATTACAATAAAGCTGACCGTCTGCTCTAAAGAGTGGTACCCGTGTGATGCATGCAGCTGTATGCATCACCCCGGTAAAACCCCTTGAAGCAACACCGGTACGTTTTTTTGACCGATACTTCTAAAAAAGTGAATATCGGCCGCACCATTAATCGGTCAATATCTAGTACATTGTCAGGTAAACAGCTATTTTGGCCTCCACAAGCCTTCCATCAATGTGGTGAAATCCTGCACATGCATTTTAGTGGCAGTACAGATGGTCACTACTACTCATGCATAGGATCTCGCCACCATATTTCTGATATAAAAGTATGGCGGTGGTGTTCAGCACTAGTAGTGTATGACTCTCTAGGTTGCTTCCAACCTTGCGTTGATCCATATTGTGATGTCAGAAATATGTCACCGAGATCCCACACCTCTACAATAGTGGCAGCACAGCTTGATAAATAATGCGAATGCACAGAATTACCTCACTGCCATTTTCTTGACATACAATTGTGGCAACAAGATCCTTAGTGTGTGTGGCAGTGACCAGAATTTACTTCAATTAGTATGCATGCTGGAAAGCTATTGAAATAAAAACTTTGTTTATTGCCCTCCCCCTTCCCTACCCATTTTGTTACCTTTTCTTTTCTGCCCTCCTTGCCACACTCCAGCCCACCCATTTTTGCCACTCTGCCTCACTCTCCCTTACAGCTCCGGCGCACACCTATCCACAACGTGACCGCCCAACCCTGCCCCTCTCGCTCACCTTTCCACTGCACAGCTCCACTACTACCACTCGGTCCCCTCCCACCCCCCTCACTGTCAACATTCACTCTCACTATATAATAAAGGTACATCTCAAAAATTATAATATCATCAAAAAGTTAATTTATTTCAGTAATTCAATTCGAAAAGTGAAACTTATATATTATAAAAGTATTCACCCCCTTGGCTTTTTACCGATTTCTTTACATTACAGCCCTTAGTTCAATGTTTTTTATAAATCTGAATTATATGTGATGGATCAGAACACAATAGTCTAAGTTGGTGAAGTAAAATTAGAAAAATATATACCTAAAACTATTTTTCAGAAATAAAAAACTGATAATTGGAATGTGCGTATGTATTCACCCCTTTTGTTATGAAGCCCATAAAAAGCTCTGGTGCTACCAATTACCTTCAGAAGTCACAAAATTAGTGAAATGGTGTCCACCTGTGTGCAATCTAAGTGTCACATGATCTGTCATTACATATACACACCTTTTTAAAAGGCCCCAGAGGCTGCAACACCTAAGCAAGAGGCATTACTAACCAAGCACTGCCATGAAGGCCAAGGAACTCTCCAAACAAGTAAGGGACAATGTTGTTGAGAAATACAAGTCAGGGTTAGGTTATAAAAAAAATATTCAAATCTTTGATGCTCCCCAGGAGCACCATCAAATCTATCATAACCAAATGCAAAGAACATGGCAAAACAGCAAACCTGCCAAGAGAAGGCCGCACACCAAAACTCACGGACCGGGCATTAATCAGAGAGGTAGCACAGAGACTTAAGGTAACCCTGGAAGTGCTGCAGAGTTCCACAACAGAGACTGGAGTATCTGTACATACACTGTTTTTTAACAATCTAGGGACTGGGAAACTGGTCAGAGTTGAGGGAAAGATGGATGGTGCTAAATACAGGAATATTCTTGAGCAAAACCTGTACCACTCTGTGTGTGATTTGAGGCTAGGACGGAGGTTCACCTTCCAGCAGGACAATGACCCCAAACACGCTGCTAAAGCAACACTTGAGTGGTTTAAGGGGAAACATGTAAATGTGTTGGAATGTCCTAGTCAAAGCCCAGACCTCAATCCAATAGAAAATCTGTGGTCAGACTTAAAGATTGCTGTTCAGAAGCGCAAACTATCAAACGTGAAGGAGCTGGAGCAGTTTTGCAAGGAGAAATGGGCAAAAATCACAGTGGTAAGATGTGGCAAGCTCATAGAGACTTATCCAAAGCGACTTGGAGCTGTGATAGCTGCAAAAGGCTCTACAAAGTATTGACTTTAGGGGGATAAATAGTTATGCACATTGACTTTTTCTGTTATTTTGTCCTATGTGGTGTTTGCTTCACAATAAAAAAAAAATCTTCAACGTTATGGGCATGTTCTGTAAATTAAATGATGAAAATCCTCAAACAATCCATGTTGTGAGGCAACAAAACAAGAAAAATGCCAAAAGGGGTGAATACTTTTGCAAGGCACTGTATATTATATAGATTCATTACACACAGAGTGATATATTTCAAGCATTTTCTTTCTTTTAATTTTTGATTACTATGGTTTACAGCTAGTAAAAACCCCAAATTTAGTATCTCAGAAAAGTAGAATTTTGTGAAAAAGTTCAATATTGTAGACTCTATGGTGTTACATTCTAATCAGCTAATTAACTCAAAACGCCTGTAAAGGTTTCCTGAGTATTTAAATGGTCTCTGTCCGGTTCAGTAGGTTAAACAATCATGGGGAAGACTGATGACTTGATAGTTGTCCAGAAGATAGTCTTTGACACCCTCCACAAGGAGGGCAAGTCACAAAAGGCCATAGCTAAAGAAGCTGGTTGTTCAGAGTGCTGCATCCAAGCATATTAATGGAAAGTTTAATAGAAGGAAAAGGTGCACAAGCAACAGGGATAACTGCAGCCTTGAGAGGATTGTGAAGCAAAGGAAATTCAAGAATTTGGGAGAGATTCACAAGGAGTGGACTACGGCTGGTGTTAGGGCTACAACTGTCGCATTCCATGTGTCAAGCCACTCCTGAACCAGAGACAACGTGAGAAGCGTCTTACCTGGGCTAATGAGAAAAGGGACTGGACTGTTGCTCAGAGGTCCAAAGTCCTCTTTTCAGATTAAAGTAAATTTTGCATTTCATTTGGAAATCAAGGTCCCAAAGTCTGGAGGAAGAGTTGAGAGGCACATAATCCAAGTTATGTGAGGTCCAGTGTGAGGTTTCCTCAGTCAGTGATGATTCGGGAGCTGTGTCATCTGCTGGTGTTGGTTCACTGTGTTTCATCAAGTCCAAAGTCAGTCAAGAGGCAGATGAGAGACACAAGACCCAACAATGCAGACGAGCTGAAGGCTGCTATCAAAGCGACCTTGGCTTCCATAACACCTCAGCAGTGCCACAGTCTGATCGTCTCCATGCTATGCCACATTGATGCAGTAATTCATGCAATAAGAGCCCAGACCAAGTATTGCGTGCATACTATACTGTACATGGACATACTTTTCAGTAAGCCAACATTTCTGTATTAAAAATCCTTTGTTTTATTGGTCTTGTGTAATCTAATTTTCTGAGATATTGAATTTTTAGGTTTTCACTAGAAAGATGTTTGAAGTATATCACTCTGTATGTAATGAATCTATATAATATGTGTTTCACTTTTTGAATTGAATTGCTTAAATGAACTTTTTGATGATATTCTAATTTTTGAGATGCACCTGTATTTTGTTTGAGAGTCTTTTTTTTTTTTTTTTTTATTCTCGCGCTTTTCTCTAATAACCTTTTTATTACTAGGGTTATGTAGGGCTTTGTAACTAATACACAGATGCAAGTTACTCTCTTTCCATCTTATTTGTGATACTCATTCCCTTCAGTCAAATTATCAGTTAGGCAGAACAACACATTGTATGAGTGAATTAGATTTACAAATGGCTTTAATTTAATTAAAGTTCAGTATGCCATGCTGACAATGCCAATACAGTACAGCATCAACTCAGTGTTTTCTCAATACAATTTTATCTGAAAAAATAATCTAGTTCCTTTTCTCTGATCAACCAGTGTTTCCCTTCCTTGAAGAAAGTACAGTTGCCTTCTCTCAGTAAGATTCCGTTCAAATCTGTAGACCAGAAATTTCTAGAAAAATCAAAAGCACAGTTAAATAATTTCTTGCAGGTAAGTCCCTTATTTTAGCATCTTACCTCTTTTTTTCCCCAGCCTACTTTGCTCTTTTACTGTAGTCATATACTTTAAAAAGTCAGTGCTACATCACTCAATGTTATCTATGACTGTGTATTAAATATATGCTAATGCCATATTGCTATATGGTAATGTGTTGTGCATATACAGTATGTCATGCTTATTAACTTTTAACACACCTCAGTATTTTGAAAGCTAAAACTAACTTAATTTGGCCAGCAATATATATATTTTTTTTTGCTAAAACCATGTCTTCTATTCTAAGCCCCACCAATTTAGACAGCTGAATATTTGTACTGTTCTGTCATAATATAGACAGTTGTGACTTAAAGTGGAACTTCAACCAAAATTTTACTTATGTATAGAGAGTAAAAGCGTCACAAATTGAGGGGAAATCTTACCTTGATAGTTGCCACTGGAACGGATTGAACCATTGGACGATTTCTTTATCGTACATTACGGGACACAGAGCATTTATAGTAATTACTATCTGGGTTATACGCCACCTGTAGGTGAATGGACACTGGCACACCAAAAAGACAGGAAGTCCCCCTCTATATAACCCCTCCCATACAGGAACTACCTCAGTTTTTTTGCCAGTGTCTTCATGGTGATGGCCACGGGGGATTAGGTTCTCTATGCTAAAGATGGTCCTGGTTGAAGGTTCTGTCAGGGTCAAGGGGCTATCCATACGGATCCATTCGATTTGGCAAATGAGGCCAAGATGGATGGTACCTGAGCCTTGAGGAAGAAAATAGCGAAGTTTTGCCTGTAATGCAACCCTTTGGGCGCTGGACCCTGGGTTCCGGACCCTTGGGCAGATAAAAGATCCAAAAGCTGTTTCGGCAGGGTGCTGTACAGGTCCAAAGCTTCAAGGGGGACCCAGTCCTTGAAGGTCCAAAGGAGACATGGCCCCCCGTGATGGGTGAAGATTGGATCTGGCTGAAATATTTCAGCAGTGTCCTGCTGCGGGAATGGTAAGTTTAAAAGAAAGAAAAAAGGGAATACATGTTCACTTTAAATGTTTATTCAGTAGTCCAGATGTCTTGTCTGGACTTCCCCACTAGAGGGAAGTGTGATGCTGCATATTTTACATACCGTGGTATTCTCTGGCCATTCAGGGAGTTTTTTCTCCTGGGCTACCCGCGGCCCCCCGTTTTTTTTGGGGAGGCAGGCAGCATCGCGCATGGTGTCCATCTCACCTGGCGCTACTCCTCTACCTGCCTGGCACCGTTGGCGTTTCCTCCTCGTGGAATCGGCCGCGTCGTCTAGGGCATGCGCGAGCATTAATATGAAGGTTTGCAGAGGATCCTGGGGGTGTGACCTAGGACGTGGTTGGCGTGCACGTAGCACTCTACACCAGCTAAGCGGCTATAAAGTGAGATCCTGCTGGGATTCCTATGGGACTGCTGAGCAGGCTGCTGCTGGGGCGCGTGAGTCACTGTGGGGCATGGATACAGGCATATAAAGACACGGCTACTGGGTGTTTGGCTGAGCTGTTATAGCAGCTATAAGCTGGTCTACAGCTCAACAGTGGATTGAGTACACAAATTGTTGGGTACCTCAATATTTTGCTTGAAGCGGTGTCTTCCCGAAAGAGGGGTGGGGGGAACACAGCAGGAAGGGGCGCAAGGGCGCCACTGTCTGGATCTGAGGATCCTAGTCATGCTTCCGCAGTGCTATCCTCCCCTGAAAGGCCAGAGGCAACTGGCCAATCTGAGCCATTACTGCTATCAGGCATAGTGGTTACTTCCAATGCTTCAGCCTCAGCATATTTCACAAAGGACGATTTGGCATCAGCGTTGGCTGGTCTGGAAGGCAAGATAGCCGGTATGATTGCTTTTGTCTCCCAATGTGGGAAAATGCACGAAAGATCTCCTTCTCCCTCTCCTGATCCTCCAGTAATGGAACAGAAATGGGCAGAGGATGTAGAAGTGCCTCTGAATGACCGGGAAGAGGGTCAGGTGGACGACTCCTCTATCAAAGAGTCAGTCTCTGAAGAGCCTTTCTCAGCTTCTCAATCCCAGAGATTTAGTTCAACCCCCTATGGAATTGGTCCGTTTCTGAAACCTCCTTCCCGTCTTTGGGTTCTTTGCAACCTCTGCAGAGTTCAGATCATCCTGATAGTTTTTATTCCTCCTAAAAGATTTTCACTTTTGTATCCAATGGAGGAAAAATTCACAAAAAAGTGCCAGCAATTGATGCTTCTGTTTCCACTGTGAACACATGCTTAACCTGTCCTGCAGACAATGCCCAGGTTTTTAAAGATCCAGCTGATAAAAAGCTGCAGTCTTTACTTAGAGCTTCTTTTGCTATCGCTGGCTCAGCAGCACAACCTGCTGTGGCAGCCATAGGAATTTGTCGATCTTTGAAGGACCAGTTTAAACGAGTCATTAAGAGTATTCCTGCTCAAGGTGAATCGGCTCGCAAGTTGGCAGACCTACCACAGGCCTTATAATTCGCAGTAGATGCTCTTGGGGATTCTAGTCAGCAAGTGTCACGCTTTGCTCTCTTGTCTGTGCACATGCGCAGAATTCTATGGTTAAAGAATTGGTCAGCGGAATTGCCTTGCAAAAAGCTATTGGCAGGTTTTCCCTTTCATGGAGAATGTTTGTTCAGGGACGATTTGGATAAATATATCCAGAAAATTTCAAGGTGTAAGAGTGAGCTCTTACCTGTTAGTAGAAAGAATAAGCGTCCTTCATTTAAGGTCTCTAGCACCCCAGCGCCTAGTACCTCCACCTTCTGACAGTTTCGACAGCCTCCGCTATCTGGATCAAGAGGTAAGCTTTAAGTGCAAGGACAAGGACAGAAAAGACCCTGGGTCCAGAGACCTGCCAAACCAAGTTCTAAGGCCTCTTCGTGAAGGGGTGCCCCCATTCATTTGGGTGGGGAGAAGGCTTCTGCAATTTTCAGATGCCTGGGAAAAGGAAAAGGGGATCCAGCATAGATGGGTCAATTCCATGGTGTCTCTATGCTACAAGTTAGTGTTCCAGGAGTTTCCACCATCTCGATTTCTAAAGTCGAATGTTCCCACAGATCTGTTAAAAAGAAAATCTTTATTCCAGGCACTAGACCATTTTGAGGTCGCAAGATGTAATTGTAGAGGTGCTGACAGACAAGAGGTTCAAGGGCTTCTAGTCAAATCTTTTCACGGTGCCAAAGCCAAATGGCCCATTGACCCATTCTAGATCTCAAAAATCTGAATCAGTTTCTAAACATTCACCCCTTTCGTATGGAGTCATTCCAGTCAGTCGTGTCCGCTCTGAGGGGAGGACAATTTCATCAATAGACATCAAAGATGCATATCTGCATGTGCCAATTTGCCACACAAAGGCTTCTGCAGTTCGAGGTAGAGGGGCGTCATTTTCCGTTTGTGGCGTTGCCCTTCGGGTTAGCCACAGCCCCCTTGGGTATTCACAAAGATTCTGGCTCCGGTGTTGGCAAGGCTAAGAGCCCAGGGTATAACGATAATAGCATACCTAGATGATCTATTACTCGTGGATCAGTCGGCTGCTGGCTTAGGCCAGAATGTGGCCAAGACGGTTCATTCCTTGAAACACCTGGGTTGGGTTCTAAACCTAGAGAAATCAGCCTCACAGCCGGTGCAAAGGCGGGAATACTTGGGTCTGATTGTAGACACAATCCAGGAAAAGATGTTTTTACCTCAGACAAAATTCATTGCTATAAAGGATCTTGTCCGGGTTGGGAAAGGGAAAAATGTGCCCCTCGATTCGCCTTTGTATGAGGTTATTGGGGAAGGTGGTAGCTTCATTCGAATCGCTTCCCTATGCGCAATTTCATTCAAGACCATTGCAGAACAGTATTCTGTCTGCCTGGAACAAGAAGATCCAAGCTTTGGATTATCAGATGTATCTGTCTCCAAGGCTGCATCCGAGTCTCAATTGGTGGTTGGTAGCCAGGAATCTGGAGAGGGGAAAGTCCTTCCTACCAGTAGCTTGGAGAGTGGTGACCACGGATGCCAGCCTCTCGAGCTGGGGAGCAGTTCTGGAAGAAACCACTATCCAAGGGAAATGGTCAGGGATGGAAAAACCTTACCCATCAATGTCCTAGAGATTCGAGCAGCTTGTCTGGCTCTAGTATCTTGGACTACCAAATTACAGAGTTGTCCCGTCAGGATTAAATCCGACAATGCCACGGCAGTGGCTTACTTCAACCACCAAGGGGCTACCAGGAGTCAGGCGGCCCAGAAGGAGGTGGACCACCTCCTGACGTCGGCAGAGAAGCATGTACCATTCCTAAGCAAAAGATTGCCGCTCCAATCTCTCAAATCCGTATCAAGACACCCGCCCTAATGGAACTCACAGGTGCTGACTCTACACAAGCTTGTGGAAAGAGAAAAATATCCTGGACGGCCGCACACCATAGAAGACATCTTTATTGATATGAAGAAATAAAATCCAAATGCAGTCACCTCATGTACAGGGAGGAACAGGAAAGATAGCTAACATGTTTCACGCCCCATCATGGCGCTTATTCATAGCTGTGAATAAGCGCCATGATGGGGCGTGAAACATGTTAGCTATCTTTCCTGTTCCTCCCTGTACATGAGGTGACTGTATTTGGATTTTCTTCATATCAATAAAGATGTCTTCTATGGTGTGCGGCCATCCAGGATATTTTTCTCTTTCCATGTACCATTCCTGTCGGCAGTCTTCATTCCAGGAGTGGAGGTTTGGCAGGCGGACTTCTTGAGTCGCCATCAGTTGTCCCCAGGTGAGTGGTCCCTACATTCCAAGGTTTTTTCAGCAATTTGCCGATGGGGTACCCCGGACATAGATCTGTTGGCATCCAGGTTCAACAAGAAACTGGACAGAATTGTCTCTAGGACAAGAAATCAACTTGCATTTGGAGCAGATGCTTAAGTGATTCCTTGGGATCAGTTTTCTCTGATTTATGCGTTGTACTGTGGCTTTTGCGCAGAATCAGAGAGGAGTGGAAGCCATTAATACTGGTAACCCCAGCTTGGTCCAGAAGGCCTTGGTACGTAAATTAAGGTTGGCAGTGGGGAAACCATGGTCCCTTCCACTCCGTCCAGGCTTGCTCTCTCAAGGTCCAGTATTCCATCCTGCTTTACATAGTTACATAGTAGGTGAGGTTGAAAAATGACACAAGTTCATCAAGTCCAACCCATGTGTGTGATTATATGTCAGTATTACATTGTATATCCCTGTATGTTGCGGTCGTTCAGGTGCTTATCTAATAGTTTCTTGAAACTATTAATGCCCCCTGCTGAGACCCCGCCTGTGGAAGGGAATTCTACATCCTTGCCGCTCTTACAGTAAAGAACCCTCTACTTAGTTTAAGGTTAAACCTCTTTTCTTCTAATTTTGAGTGGCCACGAGTCTTGTTAAACTCCAAAAAAGTTTTATCCCTATTGTGGGGTCACCAGTGTGGTATTTGTATATTGAAATCATATCCCCTCTCAAGCGTCTCTTCTCCAGAGAGAATAAGTTCAGTGCTTGCAACCTTTCCTCATAACTAATATCCTTCAGACCCTTTATTAGCTTTGTTGCTCTTCTGTGTACTCGCTCCATTTCCAGTACATCCTTTTTTTTTTTTTTTAACAGAAAAGTTTTTATTTGTCTCCTATCGGAGATAATTCAAACATACAAACATATTTGCAAAAAAAAAAAAAAACATAATGTTGCTACATATGTCAAAATACATATCTAAACAATTGCATATTTCCAAGTCATACAATTTCAGATCGTTCTATAAGTCTTATATTCCTATTAATGCTTTGTATACAATCACATCAGGAGAGAAAAATCGTATTCCATCAGTTATACAGTATTATCCATGTTAACTTCTATCGCATTTTTAATGTCTTAGGCAGTCTTTATCCTAACTAGCTTTCAGGGTATTCCCTTATTAAATTCTGATGGATCTATGCTTTAGCGGGGGGAGGAGAAGGAGGTGAGAAAAAGGAAAGGGAGGGGGGGTTAGGAAGAGGGGGGGGGGAGAGACCAGAGGTGGGAGGAGGGGGAGCATACCAGGGAGAAGGCTAACATGTGTTCCACAGATTACTAAAGAGCATCGCTATTGTTTCGACCAAGCTCCCCAGATCTTGGAGAACTTCTTGGGGCATTTACGGTTGATATATGTGAGTTTGTAAAGTGGTAAAATGGAGTTTATCATCTCCTTCCATTGGGTTACCGTGGGGGGGATCAGGTTGCTTCCACCTGAGAATAGCTTTCCTGGCATAGAATGAGGCGTAAAAAACAAACAGTCTTTTGTGCACACTAGGAATAAGATTGTCACACACCCCAAGCAATAGAATAATCGGGCTCCTTTGTATGTTTAGGTTACCCACTGTATTAATAACCTCGACCACCTCTGTCCAAAATTTTTGTATAACCGGGCACTCCCAGACTACATGGATAAAGGTACCCAGCTCCCTCGTACATTTCGGACATCTGTCTGTTTGTGTCGGGTATATTCTAGACAATCTCTGTGGCGTGTAGTATGTTCTATGAATAAATTTGAGCTGAATAAATCTATCCCTTGCCAAGATCATAAGGGGGATATATTGTTGCAGACCCTCCTCCCAATCGGGAGCCAGGTCTGGAACGTCCCTCTTCCATTTATCATATAGCCCTGTTTCTCCAGTCTGCTCCTCAGTTAGAATCTGAGTGTATAAGGAGGATAAGATTCGATCTATATTTTTAGAAATGAGAAGCCTCTCTACCCCATGTGACTGCAAAGCGACACCTCCCGGATATTGGGCCTGTACTGCATGCCGCAGTTGCAGATAGCGGAAGAACATTTTTGGGGGAAGTTGGAAATCATTTTTTAGATTGTCATATGGGATGACTCTGCCCCCAGACCACACTTGTTGCATTATTTTAATTTCATATCTCGCCCACAGGGCCGGATCTGGGACTGTTTGGAGATGGTTTAGTTTGGGGTTGCCCCACAGCGGTGTGCAAGGGGAAATGGTATTGGGTCCAGCAATCCTCTTCGACATCTGTTCCCACACCCCAACCGTCGTTCGCATCGGAATTGTCATGTCCAGCGATATAGGGCGATATGATGTACATGATGCGGGGTCTTTGTTGGGTTTGGCTATAACTACAATCACAGCCTCTGACATTGAGGGAGGGAGGGAACCTTCTTTTAGCATTGTGAGGAGCAGCCTATGAAATATAGGGAGGAGAAGTTCATTGTTTGTCTTATAGAATTCTGCCGGCAGGCCTGGAGTTGTTGCTGACTGAAGTGATGCCACTGCTGTCTGGACCTCCTTAAGAGTAATTGGTGCATCTAGTGTATTTCTGGCCTCCATAGATAATTGGGGAAAGTCAATCTGATCTAGAAAGTTGCACATTGCTTCCTCAGTAGAGGTGGCCTTAGAGGTGTATAACTGTTGATAGTATTGTGCAAATTGCCCATTTATAGCCGTGGGATCAGAATGTATCACTCCCATGTCGTCCCTGATATGGGCAATGTGTAGTGAAGAGTGGCGCTCCTTGGCCAGCCAAGCTTCCAGTACATCCTTCCTGAGGACTGGTGCCCAGAACTGGACAGCATACTCTGGGGGCAGCCGGACCAGAGTCTTGTAGAGCAGGAGAATTATCGTTTTATCTCTGGAGTTGATCCCCTTTTTAATGCATGACAATATTCTGTTTGCTTTGTTAGCAGCAGCTTGGCATTGCATGCCATTGCTGAGGCTATCTACTAGGACCCCCAGGTCCTTTTCCATCCTAGATTCCCCCAGAGGTTCTCCCCCAGTGTATAGATTGTATTCATATTTTTGCCACCCAAATGCATTATTTTAAATTTTTCTACATTGAACCTAATTTGCCATGTAGTTGCCAACCCCATTAATTTGTTCAGATCTTTTTGCAAGGTTTCCACATCCTGCGGAGAAGTTATTGCCCTGCTTAGCTTAGTATCGTCCGCAAATACAGAGACTGGAACTGTTTACCCCATCCTCCAGGTCGTTTATTAACAAATTAAATAGGATTGATCCCAGCACAGAACCCTGGGGGACCCCACTACCCACCCTTGACCATTCCGAGTACTCCCCATTTATCACCACCCTCTGAACTCGCCCTTGTAGCCAGTTTTCAATCCATGTACTCGCCCTATGGTCCAACGGACCTTATTTTGTACAGTAAACATTTATGGGGAACTGTGTCAAATGCTTTTGCACAATCCATGTACACCACGTCTACGGGTCTTCCTTTATCTAGATGGCAACTCACCTCCTCATAGAAGGTTGGTTTGGCAAGAACGATTCTTCATGAATCCATGCTGCTTACTGCTAATAATACCGTTCTCATTACTAAAATCTTGTATATAGTCCCTTATCATCCCCTCCAAGAGTTTACATACTATTGATGTTAGGCTAACTGGTCTGTAATTCCCAGGGATGTATTTTGGGCCCTTTTTAAGTATTGGTGCTACATTGGCTTTTCTCCAATCAGCTGGTACCATTCCAGTCAGTAGACTGTAAGCAAAAATTAGGAACAATGGTCTGACAATTATTTGACTGAGTTTCCTAAGTACCCTCGGGTGCAAGCCATTTGGTCCCAGTGATTTATTAATGTTCAGTTTCCCAAGTCTAATTTTAATTCTGTCCTCTGTTAATCATGGAGGTGCTTCCCGTGATGTGTCATGAGGATAAACACTGCAGTTTTGGTTACTGAAGCCCCCGATTGCCTTGTGAAGACGGAGGAGAAGAATAAGTTCAATACCTTTGTAACCAGATGTCCTTCCTCATTCTTTATGGGGCCAATAGGGTCTGTCCTCCCTTTTTTACTGTTTACATACTTGAAGAATGTATTGGGATTTTTTTTGCTCTCCTCCGCTATGTGTCTTTCATGTTCTTAACTGTCCTTATTGCACCCTTACATTTATTGTTACATTCTTTATAAAGTCTGAATGCTGATGATGATCTCTGAACCTTGTATTTTTTGAAGAACTTCTCCTTTGTTTTATATGCATTTTTACATTGGTGTTAAGCCATCCAGGACTTTTGTTCGCTCTGTTAAATTTATTACCCAATGGGATGCATTGGCTAATGCCCTTATTTAATATGCTCTTAAAGCATACCAATGTCGCCTCCGTGTTCTTTGTTCCTGAGTTTTTATCCCAATTTTTGCCTTCTAGCAAGGTTCATAGTTTAGGGAAGTGTGCTCTTTTGAAATTCAGTGTCTTTGTATTCCCCTTATGTTACCAATTTGTGTGGTTTATACTGAAGCCAAATGACCTGTGATCACTGTTAACTAAATTGCCCTGTATTTCCACATACGTGATCAGGTCTGTATTGTTGGTAATCAGTAGATCCAGTAACGCTTTATTTCTAGTTGGTGCATCTACCATTTGACCCATAAAATTATCCTGCAAGACATTTAGGAACTGGCGAGCCTTAGATGAATGCGCGGTTCCCTCCGCCCAGTCTATGTCTGGATAGTTAAAATCCCCCATTATGATAACATTTCCCATCCTTGCTGCTAATCCAAATTGCGATAGAAGATCTGTCTCCCCTACCTCCCTCAGGTTAGGGTGCCTATAGCAGGGCTCGACAAAACCCGGGCGCCAGGTCGCATTTGCGACTAGAATTAGCGACCTGGCGCCTGGGGCGGCACAGCTGTGTGTCCGTTCGACACCCCCCCCCTCCCGCCGCGATCGCGCTGGGCCGCGCCGGTAATTGAGGCCCCGGCTTTGCGGCCTACTGCATTCCTATGGTTCCTGGTTCTTTCTGCAATCGGGCGCCCTCTGGTGGTGGCCGTTGGTATGACAAGACATCCACCAATGCTAATGGAGCTTTTCCTACCTGTTTTCACTGCCTGCTCATCTCCTTCCCTTTACTTAGAACCCCCAAAACATTATATATATTTTTTATTCTAACACCCTAGAGAATAAAATGGCGGTAATTGCAATACTTTCTGTCACACCGTATTTGCGCAGCGGACTTACAAGCGCACTTTTTTGGGAAAAAATACTTTTTTTAATTAAAAAATAAGAAAACAGTAAAGTTAGCCCAATTTTTTTTATATTGTGAAAGATAATGTTACGCAGAGTAAATTGATTCCCAACATGTCACGCTTCAAAATTTCATCCGCTCGTGGAATGGCGACAAACTTTTACCCTTTAAAATCTCCATAGGTGTCATTTAAAAAATTCTACAGGTTACATGTTTTGAGTTACAGAGGAGGTCTAGGACTAGAATTATTGCTCTCGCTCTAACGATCGTGGCGATAGGGGGGGCCCTCTCCTGCCGCCGATAAAAGTGATCTCGCTGCTAATCTGCTGCAGAGACCACTTTTATTTGAAAGAGAACCGCCGGCTCTTGAAGAGAATACCGGGGTTATGGAGCTATAGCTGCTACCATAACTACGGTATTTCTCTTCAAAGACAGGACGTATATAGTCGTCCTGCGGGAAGGAAGTGGTTAGTTAAAATGAATTTATTATTTGTCATCTCCCTGCTTGGCCCCTTTCACACGGGCTGTCTGATCAGGTTCGCCTGTCAGTTTTTCAGGCGGACCTGATTGGATCCTTAGCGGGAATATGGCGGTCTTATGTCCCTGCATGGCAGGAAATAAAAGCAGTCACATTAGTTCTAGTCGTCTCTGTGTAAATTTAAGATTGGTTCATTTTTATATTGAAAATAAAGCTTTGTCGGTCGTTTAAAAAAAAAAAAAAAACCTGGCTCCTAACTTTTTTAGCTGGCTCCTAGATTCCAAGCAAATTTGTCAAGCCCTGGCCTATAGCATACTCCCAGTATTATTTTCCCCCTAGCTTCATCCGTTTGGAGCTCTACCCATAAGGATTCCACCTCCTCCCTGGCTCCCTTAGTGATGTCATCTCTCACATTCACTTGTACATTATTCTTGATATTTAGGCATACCCCTCCCCCTTTTTTTACCCTCTCTATCCTTGCGGTAAAGGGTATACCCTTAAATGTTTGCCAGCCAATCATGAGAGCTGTTGAACCAGGTCTCTAAAATAATCACAAAATCCAAATCCTCCTCGTACATCAGTATCTCTAGTTCACCCATCTTGCCCCGCAGGCTCCTGGCGTTGGTGAACATGCCACGTCGTTTAGACCGGTCGCATATTATCCTCTTATTGGGTGTTTCGAGATTGCAACTAGGACTTCTTCTAGGACAACTTGATTTACAGTTGCTAAATTTAACGGTTTGGGCATTGAGGCCCGGATTTTGAAAAATCGAGGGCTTTCTGGCTAAGTCGTGACTACCCTGGTAAATGCGAGAAAACCAGCTTTGAGGACTATTTACTACAGAGTTTGGAAGTCTTATTTTTCCTGGTGTGAGGCCAGGAAATATGTCATAGGAAGAATTCTTGCATTTCTACAGTTGGGGGTAGAAATTAAGCTGGCTTTGGGTACGATCAAGAGTCAGATATCGGCCTTATCTGTATTTTTTCAAAGACCAATTGCTTTGCATTCCTTGGTTCGAGCCTTTATACAAGGGGTAGTTCGTATACCTCCGCCAGTCAGGCCACTTTTTTGTCCCTGGGATTGGAATCTGGTCTTGGCTGCTTTGCAAAAGCAGGCTTTTGAGCCTATTCATATTCCTCTGAACCTTTTGACAAGGAAATTTGTTTTTTTGGTCGCAGTGACCTCGACAAGGAGGGTGTCAGTGTTGGTAGCTTTTTTTTGTAAAGAGCCATATTTGATTATACATCAGGACAAGGTGGTGTTGCTTCCTCATCCAGCATTTCTGCCTAAAGTGGTGTCCAGTTTTCACTTAAACCAAGATATCACACTGCCTTCTTTTTTCCCAGAGCCTCGTTCTACGGAGGAGAGATTGTTGCATTCTCTTGATGTCATAAGAGCTGTCTGAGTTTGAAATGACAGTTCAGATGTGGAAGACCGACTCTTTGTGCTGCCAGAAGGGCCCAGGAAAGGGCAGGCTGCATTGAAATCAACTATTTCCCAGTGGATTCGCCAAGTTATAATTCGGGCTTATGGGTTGAAGAAAAAAGCCCCACCCTTTCGGGTGCGAGGGCACTCTACCATGGGAGTAAGTGCCTCATGGGAAGTGCGTCACCAAGCCTCTATGGCTCAGATTTTCAAGGCAGCTACTTGGTCATCAGCACATACATTCACAAAATTTTATCAAATGGATGTAAGGCGTCAGGAGGATGCCGCATTTGGGTGCAGTGTGCTGCAGGCAGCGATATAGATCCTCACTTCTGATGGTGGTCTGCATTGTGTGTGTCTCCCTCTCCTCAGGGGCATTGCTTTGGGACATCCCAGATAGTAATTACTATAGCTGCTCTGTGTCCCGTGATGTACGATAAAGAAAATAGGATTTTTCTTAAAGCTTAACTGTAAAATCCTTTTCTTGGAGTACCTCACGGGACAGAGGCCCCTCCCCTCTTGTCTGGGAATTTATTGCTTGCTACAAAACTGAGGTACTTCCTGTATGGGAAGGGTTATATAGGGAGGACTTCCTGTCTTTTTGGTGTGCCAGTGTCCATTCACCTATAGGTGGCGTATAACCCAGTTAGTAATTACTATAGCTGCTCTGTGTCCCTTGATGCACTCCAAAAAAAGGATTTTACAGGTAAGCTGTATAGAAAATCCTATTTTCTCATCTACGTTTTTTTCAATTTTCTGTCCTGGTTACAATGGTTACAAGGACAGAACCTGGAAGTAAATTTACTAAACGGGGACACAGCAATAAAATCCTAGCAGGGGTTCTAACCTCAACTCTACCCAAAACTAGACACTAAAATTGGTATAAAATAAATTTAGGGGGTTACCAATGTGGACATTCTCTACAAATTACCTGTTTACCAGACTTGTTCTGACCCATTTTCAGAAGCATATGTCAAAATTGGCAGCATCCACATTTCTCTAATGACGACTTTACTTTACTTTGTGACATCGTCCCCTTTACATAAATCTACATTTGCCCTATCTGCCCATCCCATAGACATCCCTTCTACTTCTACAAAGCAGCCTACCATTTCCTACAGGCACCAGTACCTATGCTGACACAGCAGCCATCAGCTTTATTGAAGCAGTGGGCCGCAGCACTCTGTGCATGCATGGTGGTTTCTCCATGGGACCTAATGTAAGTCTGCAGGTTGCAAGGCAAATTTAGAGTTAGCCGTTAAGGCTTAGAGACAAATGGCTTTATAAATAAAGATTTCTGATTCCTAATTAAAGATGGTACTAACGAAGTGTGCAGGCTGCCAATGATCACCTCGCTATCTGAAAATATTGCCTTCCTGGATGTCATTCTGGTCCAGTGACTTTAGTACATTTACTAACCTGGAGCTGCACCAGGTCAGTTTTCATAGAAGGCCTAACCAGACAACTATCATTTTCATAAAGGGGTCTGTCAAGGTAGCTTCAGTAGTTATTTCTCTCAGTAAAGGTCTTCTTAAACTACTTTTAAATCGAATCACAAAAGTGTAACATATTATGCTTCAAATGGAGACTGCAAGTGGCCCTTTCAGTACACAATGCATAGCATGTCTGCTGTTATCAGAAAACCCACCCTAAGAAATGCAGCTATTACTGGATTGCATGTATGTAGACAGGAAGTACCTGCAAAGAGGCAACAGCACTGAGAGTAAACAATAGAAACAAGAGGAGAAAACCATCTTTAATTTAAAAAAAAAAAAAACTTGGCAATTATTTCTGATGCATAGCAAATAAAATGGTATTCAGTTAGGGTTTATATCTACTTTAAATGCATTAAAACATTGAAATTGATCAGAAATCACTCACAAACAGAATCTGATAGGTTTATGTCGTTTGAAATAAAGAGTCTTTTATTAATCCGTATTTTTACTTTTACATGTCTCAAATACTGCTGACGTTAAGAAAACACACTTTTATTTTTGTGAGCAGCACACACCGCAGTACTTTTCTGATATATTCTGAAATGTCATGATTTATTAAGATACACTTATCCTTTCTCTGCAGAAGCTGCTTTCTGATGAGAGATTATATCAAAGTGAGGTGCTCTATGCCTTCCTGAGCCCGTCTCCTGAGCACCTCAAAGTCATGGATGTGCAGGGCAAAAAATCTTCCTTCTCACTTGCTTCATTTTTGGAAAGACTTCCTGGGGAATTCTTCTCTCACCAAGAGGTGAGCGCATCCCAGCTATTACAATTCATGAGTTTGTTAAAGAATTGTTTATTATGTTTTTATGGATTACTGTAGGGTTCAGGGCCAGATCTGTAGTATCCTTTCTAGTAATATGTCGGTCACAAATAGTAGTTAATCAAACGGAGATGGAAGTCCGTACAAGTCTAGTCCTTTTTGCTTTATTTTATGTTCCATTTTTTATATTTTTTTTCCCAGAATTGTTCATTGCAGTGCCTAGCCATAAGGAAACCCTACTGTAAATGCGTCAACTATAGTGGGAGTCAATAAAACCTAAATGTTTTTTGGAAATTTTGCTGCATAGTGTGAACCTGAAAGCGCTCAGCTCTGAGCACTTCTGGGATCCAAGCTGTCAGTTTAGGCTGCAAAATTTAGTAGGCAGCAGATCAAGCTGTCCATGCTTGGTGGGGTGGAGCAGAGGGCAGGGGAGACATTGGGTATCTAATAGACCCCTTATGTTGACATAAACAGTACCGGTCACCTGTCCAGTTCTATCACACGATAATAGTAACATCGGGAAAAAAAAGGTTAATGGAAATGAAATAAATAAACAAAAAATTAACAACATCCCATAAATAACCATTTCACAAGACATATTGGGTATCGCCAAGCTCATTGAAGTGAGAGAAATAATTATAGGTTTCTCATTTATGGTTATCACTAAACTGGTCAGCTGTAAAGGCATTTCAGTTGTTGTCTATTGAAAATTTGGGGTATGGTAATTTTTTGCCATTTCACGGGTGCACGCAGATTTGAATAGTTGATCTATTTACTCTACACTACCTCATCTTTTATATTTTACAAAAAATTGGGGATTATATTGTGTTTGTGTGCAATAAATTTCCTTTTAGGGTATATTTTACAGAAAATATAGATTTGGTAAACAGTTGCACAAATATCATGTGGCATTAAAAATGCTACTTTTTTTAATCTTTTTATTCTACAGAGTTTCTGCTTTAAAAAAAATTATAGAATATGTTGGGGGTTTAAAGTAATTTTCTAGCTAAAAATGCAGATTTGAACATGTGTGAAAAATAAAAAAGAATACTCCAGTAGTGAACTGGTAATGATGAGATTTAATGCCTCAGTAAGTTAATCACTATACACTGCTATTCTTTGTTAGACAATGCTGAGCGCCTTTTCTGCTGACTAAATGTACATCTGAAAATGACTACATCATGTTTAACTTTACAACCTCAGTAGCAAGCTATGTGTTGCTTTTGTCTCAGCAGGTTTTTTTTTGCATTTTTAGCTGAGACTTCATTCCTTGTCTGGATTCTTAAGATATGACTTTTGCTACTTTGTTGTACTGTATAAGTTGCTTTTTATTTTATATACTGTGCATCTGCCTGACTTGTCTTCACCTAAAATCATCAAGCCACACAATTCACTATTTGTTCACTGTCATTACTTGACTTTCTGCATCTATAGGATGAAACTGAGGAAGACAGTGACTTATCTGATTATGGGGATGATCTCGATGGGAAGAAGGATGCCTTGGCCGAGCCATGCTTCATGCTGATTGTTGAGATTTTTGAGTTGCGAGGAAGTGAGTGTTCGTTATTGACACACATCTCAGATGTTTGTTGTACAGAGTATCATGATGATTGTGCAGTGCATCATTCTGTCACACAGCCACCCTTTGCAGTATGATGTTATCCATATTCTATTGAGACGGCTGCTGCAACACTGACATCTACAGGCAAAAACTTATACCACAGTGTACTGACCACAGAAAATTTCGGGAACACTTTTCATGTCTTCATTACAGTATTTGTAGAAAACTGAATCTGTCCACGTGTATTTGCACTTTGTTTCCAATTTAGTTTTGTTCAGATAAGGGCCATGTATGGCCAATAAAAAATTCCACAGATTAGGTGTAGAATGAAGTGCAAACGTTTGTTATACATCATAACCAGATCTCCACAAACCTAGATCTTGGTATCTGTTTTATGTGATTGCTAAAATTAGAATGGCACTCGCTCTATACACATCACTCAATAAAAAAAAAAAATATACCAGATTGAGAAAATATATCACCTGTATAATCATGCACCCGAAAAAAATCATCTTAAATGAAATCAAATGAAATGCAATGTACTCCTGGTGCTGAAATGAAGCATATAATAAGCATGTATGTAATGTAAGCATTATGACAAGTTATTAAGTGCCATTAAGGTGTTAATACATACGTCTATAAGTAAATAGATATCGCCAAATCACGGTGCCACCGAATCATGGACTTGTGGATTAACACCTTATTGGCACTTATGGTTAACTTGTCATAATGCTTACAGTGTATTATGTTCTTTAATTGGATTTAATTTTAGATGATTATTTGTGTGTATGGTTACACACATATGATAGTGTCTCAAAGTGTTTTATTCCCACTTAATGGGGCAGCTGCCATATCTAGTATCTCACAAAAGTGAGTAGACCCCTCACATTTTTGTAAACATTTTATTATATCTTTTCATGTGACAACACTGAAGAAATGACACTTTGCTACAATGTAAAGTAGTGAGTGTACAGCTTGTATAACAGTGTAAATTTACTGTCCCCTCAAAATAACTCCACACACAGCCATTAATGTCTAAACAGCTGGCAACAAAAGTGAGTACACCCCTAAGTGAAAATGTCCACATTGGGCCCAAAGTGTCAATATGTTTGGCCACCATTTTTTTTCAGCACTGCCTTAACCCTCTTGGGCATGGAGTTCACCAGAGCTTCACAGGTTGCCACTGGAGTCCTCTTCCACTCTTCCATGACGACATCACGGAGCTGGTGGATGTTGGAGACCTTGCACTCCTCCACCTTCTGTTTGAGGATGCCCCACAGATGTTCAATAGGGTTTAGTTCTGGAGACATGCTTGGCCAGTCCATCACCTTTACTCTCATCTTCTTTAGCAAGGCAGTGGTCATCTTGGAGGTGTGTTTGGGGTCGTTATCATGTTGGAATACTGCCCTGCGGCCCAGTCTCTAAAGGGAGGGGATCATGCTCTGCTTCAGTATGTCACAGTACATGTTGGCATTCATGGTTCCCTCAATGAACTGTAGCTCCCCAGTGACGGCAGCACTCATGCAGCCCCAGACCATGACACTCCCACCGCCATGCTTGACTGTAGACAAGACACACTTGTCTTTGTACTCCTCACCTGGTTGCCACCACACATGCTTGACACCATCTGAACCAAATAAGTTTATCTTGGTCTCATCAGACCACATGACATGGTTCCAGTAACCTGTCCTTAGTCTGCTTGTCTTCAGCAAACTGTTTGCAGGCTTTCTTGTGCATCATCTTTAGAAGAGGCTTCCTTCTGGGAAGACAGCCATGCAGACCAATTTGATACAGTATGCGGTGTATGGTCTGAGCACTGACAGGCTGACCCCCCCACTCCTTTAACCTCTGCAGCAATGCTGGCAGCACTCATACCTCTATTTCCCAAAGACAACCTCTGGATATGACGCTGAGCATGTGCACTCAACTTCTTTGGTCGACCATGGCGAGGCCTGTTCTGAGTGGAACCTGTCCTGTTAAACCACTGTATGGTCTTGGCCACCATGCTGCAGCTCAGTTTCAGGGTCTTGGCAATCTTCTTGTAGCCTAGGCCATCTTTATATAGAGCAAGAATTCTTTTTTCCAGATCCTTAGAGAGTTCTTTGCCATGAGGTGCCATATTCAACTTCCAGTGACTAGTATGAGAAAGTGAGCGCGATAACACAAAATTTAACACACCTGCTCCCCATTCACACCTGAGACCTTGTAACACTAACGAGTCACATGACATCAGGGAGGGAAAATGGCTAATTGGGCCCAATTTGGACATTTTCACTTAGGGATGTACTCCCTTTTGTTTCCAGCGGTTTAGACATTAATGGCTGTGTGTTCAGTTATTTTGAGGGGACAGCAAATTTACACTGTTATACAAGCTGTACACTCACTACTTTATATTGCAGCAAAGTGTCATTTCTTCAGTGTTGTCACATGAAAAGATATAAAAAATATTTACAAAAATGTGAGGGATGTACTCACTTTTGTGAGATACTGTACATACAAACACATAGGGACTCGTTGGTTGGTGCCATTTCATCTTCTTTTTATGGTCCGAAATAATATTGCCCAATATGTCAGGTGAAATAGATTGTGCGGATAATCCAGTGTGCTATTTGTCAGTTGTAGAATAAATGACCACATAAGTATCAAAACTAGAGGGTTATCTTTCCTGACAAATGTTTCTGTTTTATTGCAGTGTTTAAGTGGGTGAGAAAGACACTAATTGCACTGGTACAAATTACATTCGGAAGAACCATAAACAAGTAAGCTTTAAATGTCCTTTTTTTCAGGTTTTTTTTTATTTTTTTTATCGGTGATATTTGGGGTTAACAGATTTATACAGTGACTCACAGGCCTACAGTCTCAGTCCTGTATTTGTGGGGCTGACTGAAGCACTGCAGTGCATGTGGGTGGCTCACTTTAAAAGCCACATTTTTATTTTTCCCTAATGGTTACACGTGTTCAATGGCACTACTAAAATATGTACAATATAATTTATACGTATCTACAAAGTGACATGACTGTTTCACCACACTGCTTGGTTTTCTGCCCAGATTTCACCAGTTTGTTATAACAGAACTAAATTCACTTCATAATAATTCACAAAAAGGAATCATTCATACCGGGGATTAAGCCTGTCCTCCATGTAGAGCCGACGGCAGATGTGTGTTAATCCACGTCGGAGCTGCGTGCAGGCAGCCCATAGAGGATGCACATGCAACGGCTGCATGAACACAATCACATCGCAAAGCTTGGCATGCAGGCAGGAGGCTTTGTGTTCAGATTTATGCACCCGCTCTTGCCCACGTGATATATCTTGATATGCGATTGTATCCGTTCAGCTACAGCGTGTGCATCCACTTCTGTAAGTTGCCCCCCCACAGCTTAGAGTTGGATGCAATCTGTTTTCTATAATATAACATATTTAAAGAATAATCAGATTATAGGTGAAAAATGTGATGTCCCTTTAAAAATACATGCTAGCCTGTAGACTAAAATGACTGGCTGTTGAGATCATTTTATTGCTACAGTTACACGCAGAAACCTTCGCCACCTCAACCCTTCTCTTCTCTACTCTACTACTGATCACCTCTATGACAAAATCTCCCCCCTGTCCTGCCCCAACCTAGCTACTTTCATTTACAACAGCTCACTGTCTTCCTCCCTAGACAAGCTGGCCCCCCTCACTACACGCAGAATTAGGCCCCGACTGCTACAACCCTGGCAAACAGATGACACCAGAAGTCTCAGAAAACGTAGCCGCGCTCTTGAGCGCCTGTGGCATAAGACTAAGACCCAGGAAGACTTCACACAATATAAATCTGCCCTCCTAAAATATTACTCCTGCCTTCACACTGCCAAACAGACCTACTTTATCACACTCATCAACACCACCTCATCCAGTCCACGTCAACTCCTCTCTACCTTCAACACTCTACTCTGTCCTCCACTGCCTCCACCCAACAACTCACTCACTGCCCAGGAGATTGCCAATCACTTCAAAACTAAGATTGATACAATTCATGAGGAGATCGCCAATGTGCAAAAACCTCCCCCATGCAACACCCCATGTCCACAGATACAATCATTACTTCCCTCATTCAACCCTGCTACTACTACTGAGGTTGCTAAACTTTTATCTAGCACTCATCTAACCACTTGCCCCCTGGATCCTGTTCCCTCGCAAATGCTACGCTCACCCTCTGACTCGATTCTACGCTCTCTAACTCACATTTTCAACCTCTCCCTCTCTTGTGGCATCTTCCCAAACTCTCTAAAACATGCGCTAGTCACCCCCATACTAAAAAAGCCCTCACTGGATCCCACCAATCTCAACAACTTACGTCCCATCTCCTTACTCTCCTTCTCCTCCAAACTTCTTGAAAGACTGGTCTACAACCGATTAAGCGACCATCTGACCATGAATAAACTTCTTGATCCCCTTCAGTCCGGTTTTCGCCCTCAACACTCCACGGAAACTGCTCTCCTTAAACTCTCAAATGACCTACTAATGGCTAAAGCCAATGGACACTATTCTGTACTACTTCTCCTGGATCTCTCTGCTGCCTTTGACACAGTGGACCACCCCCTCCTCCTCAAAAAACTCCACTCCTTTGGTCTCCGTGACTGTACTCTTCGCTGGTTCTCATCCTACCTATCCCACCGCTCCTTCAGTGTCACTTACAACTCTACTTCCTCCTCTCCTCTTCCTTTTTCCGTTGGGGTCCCCCAAGGTTCTGTTCTCGGACCTCTCCTTTTCTCAATCTACACCACCTCCTTGGGTCAGTTGATTGCCTCCCACGGCTTTAAATATCATCTCTACGCTGATGACACCCAAATCTATCTCTCCACCCCCCAGCTCTCTCCATCTGTCTCCTCACGCATTACCAACTTATTAGCAGACATATCAGCCTGGATGTCACATCACTTTCTCAAACTCAACCTATCCAAAACCGAGCTCATGATATTTCCTCCCTCAGGTGCCACTTCCCCTGATCTCCCTGTCAAGATCAACGGCTCAACTATCAACCCATCTCCCCACGCCAAGGTCCTAGGTGTAATCCTGGACTCTGAACTAACCCTTCGACCCCACATTCTATCACTATCCAAAGCTTGCCGCCTCTGTCTTCGCAACATCTCCAAGATACGCCCCTTCCTAACCAATGACACCACAAAGCTTCTAATCCACTCCCTGGTCATCTCCCGCCTTGACTACTGCAACTCCCTCCTCATTGGTTTACCTCTAAATAGGCTATCCCCACTTCAGTCCATCATGAACGCTGCGGCCAGGCTCATCCACCACACAAACCGCTCAGCGTCTGCTACACCCCTCTGCCAATCCCTCCATTGGCTGCCACTCAGTCACCAAATTAAATTCAAGATACTAACTATAACTTACAAAGCCATCCACAACCTGGCCCCTAGCTACATCTCTAACCTAGTCACAAAATACCAACCTAATCGTTCTCTTCGCTCCTCCCAGGACCTCCTACTCTCAAACTCCCTTGTCACCTCATCCCATGCTCGCCTTCAGGACTTCTCCAGAGCCTCCCCCATCCTCTGGAATGCTCTACCCCAATCCGTCCGATTTTCTCCTACTTTATCCACTTTCAGACGATCCCTG
The DNA here is from genome assembly GCA_037952925.1 of Lithobates clamitans. Lineage (NCBI taxonomy): Eukaryota > Metazoa > Chordata > Amphibia > Anura > Ranidae > Lithobates > Lithobates clamitans. The sequence continues at coordinate 331,532 of JBBGZY010001260.1, forward strand.
AAAACTCATCTCTTCAGAGAAGCCTATCTGGCCCCCACCTAACAACTGTACATTTATCTTCTCAATCAGCACATCACCCACAGTTATTACCTCTTGTATCTCTTGACCTTCCCTCTTAGATTGTAAGCTCTAAGGAGCAGGGCCCTCTGATTCCTACTGTATCAAATTGTATTGTATTTGTACTGTCTACTCTCAAGTTGTAAAGCGCTACGTAAACTGTTGGCGCTATATAAATACTGTATAATAATAATAATAATAATAATACATTCTTTTATTCCTGTATGTCCTTTCTTATTAACTACTTCAATACTGGGCACTTTTACCCATTTCCTGCCTAGGTGTACAATTGCATGGTCATGCAACACTGCACCCCAAATTAAATTGTTAGCTTTTTTTTTTTGTCACACAAATAGAGCTTTCTTTCAGTGGTATTTAATTAGCACTATTTTCTTTAACTTTTTGATAAATGAAAAAAGAATATTTAAAAAAAACAAAACAAAAAGAAAACACATTTTTCTTTGTTTGTTATGATTTAGCAAATAATATTTCTTCATAAATTTAGGCCAAAATGTTCTGCTACATTTCTTTGGTGATTATAACTTTCCTACAGACTAAATAACAGAATTTTTGTGTCACAATTTTTTGGAATATGAAGAAATGTTTTAAACATTTAAAAAAAAAAAAAAATACTGTCACCAGTGCACTACAGCCGTGGCGGTGGTCGTGGTGATCAGGAAAACAGACTGGTGACCATATGTAAAAAAAAAAAAGTTATGTAATTTTTTTCTAATTTTTTTTCTTTATTACGTTTTTTTAAATTTTGTTTTATGATTTTTTTAACACACTGTGACCAGAGCAATACAGTGTTACTGTAGTAACACTGTACTACTCCGGGGACGTGATCAGGATTTTTTTTTTTACACATTGATTGCTTATACCAATTTATTTCATTGGTATAATTTTTAGCCATATAATTTGCAACCATTTTTACTGAATGATGATTAATTCAGTGAGCATTGTTGTAATTAGCTGTGATTGGCCACAGCTAATCACATTGTACACATGGGCTGTGATTGGTCCTGGCTGTACCATGTGATTGGTTGTGAACAAGCACGGTACACTTGTGTGAAATGCGTCAACTATCTGTATCCCTGCATGTATGACTGGCATACGACAATAAAGGACTCCTTATCAAGCCTTTTGATGGTCTGGTGTGCAATTAATTTCTTTCTTCTTCTTCGCATTGTGGACAGTGGTGAGCCGAGGTTAGCACCTGGAACCCAGTGCACCTGATTATTGCCTGATGCGGTGTGTGTGCTTCTTGTTTGAACTGTACCATGTGATCACTGTGACCAATCACAGCTAGCAACTCAATTGTACACAATGGATGGCATGAAAGGAATCCATCTATTGTTTACAATTGTCATGTGATCTGCTGTGATTGGTCGCAGTGATTACATGGTACCAGCAATGGGCTGCTAAAGTGATCTGTCATCGGCTGTCACACAGCTGGTGACCTATGCCCACAGCGTGGCCTGTTCCGGGAGGACATCATATGATGTCCACCCGGAACAATGAAAGTCCTGCCCGGCCATGATTTTGCAATGGGCCGGATGGGAAGGGGTTAAGGATCACTTTTTCCTTTTGGATGAAACTTAGAATAACCAACAGCCAAGTAGACTGATGCTTTTATTGCCCTTATACTTTCTTTTTTTTTATGACTTTCAGACAGATTCGGGACACCGTGAATTGGATTTTCAGTGAGCAGATGCTAGTTTACTATATCAATGTATTCCGAGATGCATTCTGGCCAAATGGAAGATTAGCACCTCCAAAAACCTCAAGAACAGAGCTGCAGTGTCAGGAAACAAAGCAGAAAGCACAGCAAAAACTACTTGAAAACATCCCCGGTGAGCTAACTGCTATGATGGGGTTGGATGGCGCATTTATACACAGCAGTGTCCTCTTCACTGCCATTAGGCTGTAAAATCTGCAGACATCAATGTTATCATCTTGAATAAAGATACACACAAGTTAATAATCACCTTTTTTCTCTTCCATTGTGACTTGTCTGTTTTGGAGATGCATGCTGGGGCTTGTTACAGTGTGTAATTTTGGAAGCGGAGTGACCTCACAGTGTGTTGTAAAGAGCCTTATTGGTTGACATTGTATTTTTGTTCTGTTTTGCTACATAGACTAACTTCAGCACTATAGAAAATAGGGCATTTATCTCTTTCTACCCATTTACAGTGCTAACTGAATGAACGCTGTCTAACCTGAACCATGTAGTTTCAAGAAAACACAACCATTAATACTTTCTATTCTAAAACCACTTTGTAACATTCTGGTTATTTGTTTAGGTCAGGGGTCTCAAACTCAAATTACCTGAGGGCCACAAGACAAGTTTTCATATCCCATGGGGGCCGCATGCAAACTTTCAAACTCCAAAAACAGCACTGGTGTCAGGGGACGCATTTTTACCCCAGCACTGGTGTCAGCATTAACCCCCAGCACTGGTGTCAGCGGACGCACTATTAACCCCCAGCATTGGTGTCAGTGGACGCACTATTAACCCTCAGCACTGGTGTTAGTGGATGCAATATTGACCCCAAACATTGGTGTCAGTGGACGCACTATTAACCCCCAGCATTGGTGTCAGCGGATGCACTATTAACCCCCAGCATTGGTGTCAGCATACGCACTATTAACCCCCCAGCATTGGTGTCAGCATACGCACTATTAACCCCCAGCATTGGTGTCAGCGGACGCACTATTAACCTCCAGCATTGGTGTCCGCAGACGCACTATTAACCCCCAGCATTGGTGTCCGCGGACGCACTATTAACCCCCAGCATTGGTGTCCGTGGAAGCACTATTAACCCCCAGCATTGGTGTCAGCGGACGCACTATTAACCCCCAGCATTGGTGTTAGTGGACGCTCTATTAACCCCCAGCATTGGTGTCAGCGGACGCACTAATATCCCCCAGCACTGGTGTTAGTGGACGCACTATTAACCCCCAGCATTGGTGTCAGCAGACGCACTATTAATCCTAGCACTACCCCCTACACTCCACAAATAACTCCCCCCCCCCACACACACTTCACAAGTACCCCCCCCAACACCTCATAAATACCCCCTGTTCACAAATTTCAACCCCAGTCACCCCACTAAGGACTTTGCTCAGCCTCAGTGTGATGGCTCACTTACCTCTCTTCCTGGCAGTCAGCTGGTGGCCTGATCTTCTGCCTCCTGAGTCCTCTCCTCCTGTCAGGTCCTAGTGGCAGGGCACGCTGAGGACGCCATGTTCTCCCACCCTGAGGTGGCAGCAGGACCCTGGATCCAGGCACAGCCTACGAGGGAGAACAGCTCTGAACGATCAACAGAGCCTAGGTGGGCGGGGCGATGGACGGATCCTCCCACCGCTCTGTTCTTTCTGCTCTCCTGTGCTGTGTCTGTTTGTTTCCTTTGCTGTGCGTGCTGGGCCGCAGCAGCAAGCAGGGGAGAAGACACGAGAGAGAGAGAGAAAGCTCCCAGCCACTGCGCCCAGGGTCGGCTCTGCCTGCGGGCCATTTGTAACTGGTCCGCGGGACGGTACTTTGAGACCCCTGGTTTAGGTCCTTCTCTTTTCATGTGTTGTACTGCCTAATAGCTAACCTTGTGTCCCATAGTGCATCTTCACTCTGTTGAAGCTTGCTGAAAGATCTCATGATCCCTGGCCCTCTACTGTGTGCTGTGGTTCAGTTGGCCCACCCATATGTCATGTGGATTTTGATGCTTTTTCCATGCATTCTACCCATTTTGCTATTTATCCCTATGGAAGATGTTTTAATGGAAAATGCACCAAAGAACCAAAAAGTTTTTAGTTTTTTTCAAAGTAGAGCTCCAGCTTTACAAAAATAAGTGCGTTTTAGGAACTAAGGCTGGGTTCACACTGATGCGGTCTGCTGCATCGCATGTCATTTGTACAGGAATCCCACCAGACATGCAAATTCAGTGAGGTACAAATTGGGCTTGTATGGCTCAATGTGCACTGGATCCACACCAAGAACATGCAGGACCCTTTTTTTGTCCACACTGGAATCTGATCACATGGGTCTGAACATTCCATCCGCTTCCACAGTTCGCACTGCGTTCTACCAACAGATTTGGGGGAGTCATTAACTTTATATTGACACCCACAGCGGTTTGCAGAGCACAGTGTGAACTGCCTGCGATTCTGATGCAGTGTGGGATCTGCACAGGAATCGCTGCATTTCCCACACCGCATCAGTGTGACCCGGGCCTAAAAAACAATATAGGAACATATTATATTGATAAAACCTGTAAAGCTCTGGTGTATCCCTGTTGTATTGCGCCTGATAGCTTGATTTACAAAGGCACCCAGCTTTGTATATTGTGGTGCTGGATGTGGAATGCACAGTCTGTAGACAGTGTTGCTGTAATTTATTTGAATTGCTCCCTGAGGCTAGTTTATAAATGTCCCTTACAGTATCATTCTGTACATTTGCAATAACAATTATTTTCTATAGTTTATTTTAATAGGTAGTGAGCTTTTCAATCCTGACATTAACTAAACACGTCCGTATTACAAGCTGCCACGTTTTAAAGTGTGAAAAGCAGTTTTAATGTCAATTAAAAAACAGATTGTAGACTAAACGGTTTTCGCTTTTGTCTCTGCAAAAAAATAAAAGTACAATTGCTTTTCAACAACTACCTTCATAAGTAAAAGTATTACTGTTTTTCAGGCATAGACAAGACGTTTTATATATAGATATATCTCTATATCTAGATATATATATATATCTCTATATCTAGATATATATATATCTATATATAGATATATCTCTATCTATATATAGATATATCTCTATCTATATATAATATTATCTATCTATCTATCTATCTATCTATCTTTTCACTCTTCATGTCTGTTTCCAGATGCACTTCAGAACTTGGTTGGACAGCAGAATGCACGTCATGGCATAATCAAGATATTTAATGCACTTCAAGAAAACAGAGCTAATAAGCATCTACTTTATGTAAGTAGAGAAGCTTCCTTTTGTTTGTGAGTTTCTGTGTTTTCTCATAATTCAGAAGTTGATGATTAACAACAACTCCTTTCAGGCTATTTAAAGTCTCTTCATAACTCCGAAACTATTATTGTGTAATGGAATGGCCATGCTGACTCTGTTTAAGGCACAAATCCAGGAATTCAGACACTTTGTAAAAAGTGCAGGCACATTAGGAGTTGTCCAGGGAGGTGCATGACATCTGGGCTTATCTCTATTTATATCTGACAGGTTTTTGGCTCTGCCAGAGCAGAAATTTACACTTGGGGCTGTGAGAAAAGAGAGAGGCACACAGAGCTGCTATGCCCGCCTCTTCCCTTTGCTGCCCATTCAGAGAAGCCTTTGTATTTTGTGCATGAGTTCACATAATACAAATGCTTCTGTGATTGGGCAGGAGGAGGGGAGGGGAGGGGAGGAGCCGGCATAGCAGCTGCACCAGCTTTGTTGAAGATGCTTAGACCTGAAGCATCAATGTCGGGCTCCCAGCAGTACAGCGATAGCCATCTCCTGGGAGTGCAATAAAATGGTCAGATGTAAATGGAGATGAGCCCAGGAGATGTCATACAGCTATTTGGACTTAACTCATAGTGTGCCTTGACTTTTTACAAAGGAGCTTTAAAAATATGAGAACATTGCAGTCCACCTTGCCCATACCCATGTCTGTGATCTACGCAGGATGACACATGAAATCTGTCTGCTCCACAGTTCCTGCATCTCACCTGTCGGCCCCAAAAATGCAGGGTGCAGGGTTTATTTCTAAACCTGCACCAGAAATATTGACAAAAAGCATTACTGACATAAATTATTGGTATAAGTCGCAATTGAAGTTCCCTATTACTTTAGCTGGATATATTGAATGTGCAGCAAAAAAGGTAAATGGCAAATGTCTTAATGTTACTTAATTCTAATTGCTGCACAATACTAGAGCTGCACAATTAATCGTCAAGAATCGTTATCGCGATCTTGACTAAAGTGTTTCACAATTCTTTCTATGCAAAGAATTCTCTCTGCTCTTCTGAAGCCACAGCTCTCAAAAGAAAGGAAGAGAAAAACTGGGCAGTCTGCCAAGAATCAAAACATTCTTTATCACTTAAACATAAGTATAAACATTGTAACAATTTGTCAATGGAACAGACCTCCTGTGTAAGTTAAAAAACTTTAACCACTTAAACACTAAACCTTTTTCTGACATTTGTTGGTTTCAAGTTAAAATAATCTTTTTTTGCTAGAAAATTATTTAGAACCTCCAAACATATATATATTTTTAGTATACACCCTAGAGAATAAAATGGTGGTTGTTGCAATATTTTATGTCACATTGTATTTGCACAACGGTCTTTCAAATGCAATTTTTTTGGAAAAAATTACTTTAATGAATTAAAAAAAAAAAAATCTAACCAGTAAAAGTTATCCCATTTTTTTTTTTTTTTGTATAATGTGAAAGACTTTACGTTGCGAGAATCATGATCTTTTTATCCTAAGCAAAGAAATCGTGATTCTCATTTTGCCCAGAATCATGCAGCTCTACACAATACCAGGCAAAATTCCAAAGCGCAGACCGCAAAGGACAGTCTTTTTTCTGATTGAGGGGCTCTGGTTCTGAACCAATGTGTGTTAACAACTATCCCTGAGCCCCCCCATCAAATCATTCCCCGCATCTATTACCTTTTGTACCACCACCCCCTCCCTTTAGAATGTAAGCTCTACGAGCTGGGCCCTCCTATCCCTTCTGTATTGAACTGTACTGTAATTGTGTTGTCCCCCCTCTACATTGTAAAGTGCTGCGTAAACTGTTGGCGCTATATAAATCGTGTATAATAATAATATAATAATGTGGGGTGTCAGGTCACACCAGAGAGTTCACCGCTTTAATTTTTCTCAGGTGCCTGTACCATGCCTATTTCTTCTGAGCCCCAGCTGACTCTGTGGAGACGGGGATACGGGGATATGGATAAGAAGCATTTGCATTGTACTACAGTGGTAGAACAGTGGATTGATATTAAAATTTGCATTTTAGTACCCTCCCACCTGTATGGTCACTGAAATGTTTTTGTTTGTGTAACTCAAACCAGAAGATGACAGCTAAAAATTTTGCACTGATAAGGCATTGGGGTCTTAAGCCGACCATAGATGTATTGAATCTCAGTTCAGAAGGGATCAGCCAAGATTTGATCCATCTATGGGCAGGCTGGCTGTATTGAAGTCGATCCATCGATAGACTTCAGTACCAGGCTGTCGGACCTTTTTTCATGTGATCATTGCCGGCAGTAATAGCCGTCAGCAGTGATCATTGTGTTCTGCTGGTAGGGAAGGCTCCCTGCTGGCAGAACACAATAGAGCTGCAGGAGGAATTCTCCCATCAACACTAACTGTGTTGATGGCGGAATCCATCGATTTTTATTTACTTCCACCTGTGGTGGAAGGATAGAAGATTGCATAATCTTTGGGTTGCTTTAGGCTAATAGGAATGTTCTTGTGTTTTTCAGGTACTGATGGAAGTCTGTCTGCTAGAGCTATGTCCAGAACTGAGAAGCCACTTAGAGCAGTTGAAAGCTGGACCAGCCTGCGACAACACAAAGTGAACCACTACTTCTAATGTCTGTGTAACAATAGACATGCTAATTATTTTCCTCTTTTCCATAGAGGGCTGACTGAGGACTACTTACGCTCCTGTGTCTTTTTCCCCCTTCTTTTTTTTATGTAAAATATACAGGTTGGGGAAGCCGTTGCTGTAGTGTAGAATGAGAAGATAATGCTGCACTGTCACCACTTTTACTCAAAAATGAAAAAAAATAAAAATAAAAATATAATTTGGTTACTGGCTTCTGGATCGTGAGATGAGGCACTAAGGACAGGGGGCATCTTTTATACAGTTCAGTGACATGTGGGGACCGTTAAGGAGCTGGACGCACTCGACATTCAAAGAGCAGACATTTCGTAAGATAGTGTTAAATGATTGAATGTTGTACAGATCATTTCCTCATTGAGGATCCTGAACATTCCTTTATTATTTCCGGTGTATTGAAGAATGTTTTGTGCAATACTTTACGTAATGTTATTGTGAATATTTTATTCTTTATTGCTTTTATTTTTACCAAAGACTGCCCATTATTTAAAATATTTGTAAGCAATAAATACAAAAATTAATTTTTGTCCTTTTAGTTTCTTTCTTTAAAAATATAGTAATGTATAGCAGCAACCAAACACAATCCCTCTGATACTGATCTCATTTCAACAACATGAATTCTGACTGGTTGCTAAAAGTTACTGCTTAGAAGTTACTGTGTGTATCCAAATTAAAAATGCTTTTCCAGCAACCAATCATTGTGAGTGTCCTTGGGAAATATCCGTTTGTTCTGCCCAATAGAACATAGATTAGAAGTTTGAATTAGATTGCTGTATGGGGGAAATGCAGACAGTACTTGAAAAAAACTGTTTTATTTGTCCTTCCATTTTCAAAGATCACTACAAAAAAAAGAAAGCTATACAAGCAAATATGACTCATTATTACTGTATCCTACAAGTCTCCTCTACCGCTCCCTCCCTGCAGTCATCTGGGACAAGTCACAGGTCCCAGATGACTGCCGGACCATTCAGGACACACAGCGTGACTCGCGCATGCGCAGCGTGCACCCGGCTGTGAACCCACAAGCTGTACAGCCGGGTGCCCACAGTTGAAAAGCCGGGCCAGGAAGAGAGGGAGAGCAGCGATGGCTCAGGTGAGCGCAGCGCTGGGTCGTGGGACAGGTGAGTGTCTGTTTATTACAAGTCAGCACCTACACTCTTTACAGCTGCTGACTTTTAATAAGCATTAAATGACTGGAGCTCCTCTTTAAGCTAACAGCTGCTATTACTTGTACAAGTTACTTCTGCCCACTAGCAGCAGACACTATGGGAAGGTCTATCTCTACACTGGATTCCTTTACAAATGTATTCTTATTACAGAAGACATGGTGAGAAGAATAAGAACCCTTTTTTATCTATTCACAGAATTCCTGAATAGAGCTAGAAAAAAAAAAGTGCTCTCTCCTAGAAGTCCCCAAGAAAAACTAATCTTAAAAGTATTATTCAACCGCAGGTAACCACTGAAAACTTAAATATCTGAGTGGGTGGACTCTTCCTATGTGCAGTAAAAAAAGGAGATTGCTACAGAATAAAATCTTCAGAATAATCCTATTTTGTGTTTAGTCTTTACTGTAAGACTAATGCAGATTATATACCACGTGGGACGAATTGTTACTGAAAATTTATTGGAAATGGTGAAAAACCAGACACATCAATGTGATGTGAGACCGGGGAAGCAGCTTCAGATCTTTCCAGAAATGACTTCATACTGCAGATCAGCAGTCACATCTGCGTCCAGTAGGTATGCCTGGAAACCGAATAGCAAAGTGAGATTGTGGATAATGCTGTTCTATCTTCATATATCCTATCAGTATGCTGACAGTATAATCAATGGCAAAACTTTGCTTTTTTTCAGTTTTGGATAGGTTTAAGGGGGATTAGAGCACCTGTCAGTTTTTATTGCTTTTTGTGCCACTATTAGGGAGATTCGCCCTCCTTTTTTTTTTTTTTTTTTTTTCCTGGTGGCCGTTATCAGAGTGAAAGAAAATCACAAATTTTGAGTTGTCACCAGAGCAGGAATAAAGAGGAAACTTCCAAATTGCAACACTAGCTTTGTTGATAACCAGGGATTTCTTCACTTTGGAGGGATTTTTTTTCTTGTTTGCTGTTGTGGATATGGGTTGGAGGTGAAGGGAATTCTCCCTAATTGGACACAGATGGCAAAAAAAAAAAAAAACCCTATCAATAAACAATATACTGCTCAGGTGTGTATACTCGAGCCCCAGGCAGGTGCTGGCCCTGGCTCCCTACCATATATGCCAAAGAAAAGAGCAAGTGGCCGCACACTGCTGACTTGATCCAAAAAGTCCTTTATTTCTCCAAGATAAGACAAATGGCACAGGGACTTGACAAGTTGTTGACAAGTCCCTGTGCTCTTCGTTCCATCTTGGAGAAGTAAAGGACTTTTATTTGGATCAAGTCTGCACTGTGCGGCCACGTTTTCTTTTCTTAAGAAAAAGAAAAAACCCTGAGCCATGGGCTCTATTATTCTGAATTTGTTCAGATGTAACAGTCATACCTGCACAATATACTTAATTCTCTACAAATAGCATCCTTGTGTATAAATATTGGGTATATGAATGGATGTTCTATTTACTGTACAGTATATTCTTTGCTAAATATTTCCTAATCATACAAGTGGTACTATTTCTACAACATAATAAATATGAAAAATTTACCTTGGAGTATAATTTTTTAGCAGCTGTGATGTCCGGTTTTAGGCCTAAACCAAGATGGAGGCATCTGGCCAGATAGAAGTTGGCTATGGCAATTCCTCTGGCGGTATATGTAGGAAGGCAATCTGTAGCCTTTGCCAACAAGTCAATGTTTTCATAGTGTGCGATACTACAAAAGAACAGAGCAAAAGCGAAAATTGCCTGTTGATCTGATAGAATTACACTTGGCTCCTAAATCCTGTCGTGGACTGACAGCACACAGGGGACTCCACCCTGCCTAGTTGGGTTTTGCTAAACTACCCAAATTTTTCCCCTAGCCAATTCTCCATAAAATTCTAATTGTTCTGTAATCCAAAGATAAGAATTGGGAGTGCTAATTAGACTCCGTGAGATAACATAGGACGTGTGCACAGGTCAACTCTGGGAGGATCAGGTATTTTTTTGTGCTTATTGAGCACTTTCAAATGTGTATTAAAAGTGGTTGTTAAGCCACTCTGACATTACCATACTATCCTCTGTGTCCCCCTCTGTGTGTGTTTTATAAAAAAACAAATTATACCTCATTTCAGAGCGTCGCTCACGTGACCGGCTGGCTCTCTCCTGGCTGCGGATGACGGAAACACATAAACTGACTCACGGTGTCAGGGCTCAGCAGGCATGATATACCACGGTTAGTTTACAGAGGGGAGGGTGGAAACTCGCAGGATCAGCCAGGTATTTCAGGTGATACAGGGGGCCAAATTACACAGCACAAGCACTGTGCTGTATAACTTGCTTTAAAGGGACAGGATTAAATTTTAGGTTAAACGCTTTAATAGAGCAAAAGGATGCATATAAGAGAAGTTCCTTCTTCTAGTTTATACATACTTCCAATAGATTATAAATGTTGGTGACTTTTTTTAGTTCTTTAAAGATGTGGCAATTCATTCCTTAGAAGGAAACCTATCCTGAAATACGTTTTTAGGCTGACCACCTTTTGAAAATGCCGGTTGACTGATAGTCATGATGTTGTTCTGACCCAGAAAAAGTATGCAACAAAGCAAAGTCTTTATTTTTGGATATTTTTCTGAAAGTTTTGTAGACAAAGAAGGTTCAAAAAGTATTGAAGATATGAGGGGTAGACCCCTACCATTTTCAGGAGGAGGTCATTAATAGCAGCTAGTTTTCAGTATGTTTGGCATCCTACCTTACCTTTTAAGATGGTTGTAAAGGCTTTTGTGTGCAGCACCCCCTAATACTTCAGCCCCATCAGCTCTCCCGGGTCTATTCTTATTGGCTGAGACAGCAACTGGAGCCATTGGCTCCAGCTACTGTCAATCACAGCCAGTGAGCTAATAAAGAGAGAGCAGGGGCAAGGCAGAGCCATACTCCGTGTGTGAATGGACACACAAAGCAGGGGCTCGGGAGTAAGCCGGATTGGGTGCCCCTATAGCAAACTGCTTGCGCTGGGGCACTCAGCAGGAGGGAGGGGCCAGGAGCGCCGGCAGGGGACCTGAGAAGAGGAGGATTGGGGCTGCTCTGTGCAAAACCACTGCACAAAGCAGGTAAGTATGACAGGTTTGTTATATATTTAAAAAAAAAAAAAAATCTGCCTTTAATATCACTTAGTCATACAGTAAGCCTTTTAGTCATACAGTAAGCCCTTGGTGGCAGTGGTATGGGATGTGTTACCTTTGAGCTAACTCAGCCGCCTTTCTGTACAGCTTCCTGTGATAGTAGAATGTGACCAGATTTCCCTGTGCGTATACATTTCCACGCTCAGCTGCTTCCTTCAGACATTCCAGAGCAAACTGCAAATTTCTTTGTATTCCCTGTCCATACAGATACATCACACCAAGAGCTCCCTGTGACTCCACACTGCCATTTCCACAAGCTTCTGAATGCCAGAAGAAAGCCTGCAAGAGACCAGATGACATTCTGCTAACAAGGCCTGGCTGTCTTACAACATTAGAACTTGCCTATTTTAGTTATGAAAATGTCATTGTTCATAAGCCATGACCTGGAGAATATGCATTAATTTCATTAACAGTCTGAACTGGTATACTTTCTTGTCATTTAGCAGTGTAACTCTGGAAACAAAACTCAAGACCAAACAAATAATTAAGAGACAACGTTGGATCCATCAGTGAATACATCTAGGTGCCGTTGGATACAAACCTATTTCACTGTTCAAAACTGGTTTTCACTTTTTATACAAGGACCTTCAGGAGCTCATATTTAAGAAATGTAAAATATTCTGATATGCAGAAAGTTTACTTGCAAACTTTGGCCTTGAGTGACATTGTATTAAAGTGGATGTAAACCCACTTTCATCCTTTCTAAACAACTACCATAGGGGTTATCTATAAGGATATACATGCCTCCTGCATATATCTTTACCTGTCAAATGCCTCCCCTCTTTCTGTTATAAGACCCAAAAAAACTTCAGATTCTGTGGGCAGGTCTGTTGTCTGGAGCTCGGTGGGTGGGGTTGTGATGTCAGTAGACTCCCCGCCCACCTCTACACTCCCCTTGGCCAGGCATCGATATTTCTTACACTGAACTTCTGCTGGTCTCATGGATTATGTCCCATGATCACTAACATCCATTCAAAACCCAGGAAAGTCACCACATGACTTCAGCATGCCCAATCATGTTGAGGTGTGGAGCAGCCAATCCTGGGAGAGCTGGAGAAGAAAAGAGGGGGGGTGGGAAGTACACAGAATGCCTCTGTCACACGCGTGCATGAGATATGTAAATCACCTGTCACTCACAGCAAGGGGAGGGAAAAGGACATCTATTTCTCTGTCTGTCCATTTTTATCTCAGTGAAAATAGATAGGATTGCTCAGAGCTGGATTTACGCTTTGTGGCACGACTGGGCACAGATGACATGAAATCCTATACTGTACAAGGTACAAGCCTTAATTTAAATACATTTTTTCGGGTTTACATCCACTTTAAGCATTTGGGGACCTTGTATGTACGGGATACCCTCTAAAAACGTGTTAATGTTTGTAGGGAGTGTGTCCTTTCTTCAGCCCCTCTCCTCTCATTGCCATTTTTGCTGGCATAAGGACAACCAGCCATTTCTATGTATTGCATAGAAGCTGTCAAAGTGCAGTCACTCCTCTGTAAAATACACTTGCAGATAGTTTGCAAGTGTAATTGACTAATACAGTAAAATGTAACAATGTAAAGAACAGATCTAAAGGTATATCTACACTGGGTATAGAAAAGAATCACCCCCTTTAAAATAATCACATTTTGTTTCTTTGCAGCCTGAAAAAAGACACACAGTTTTTGTTTTACCCAACTGCATTTACTCAGTGTAACTTAATATCCAAGTGAAAGATATAACATTAACATGTCAGAAAAAAAAAAAATCAAAAAGTCCATTTTAGTCTCATCTGACCACCTTAAACGCACCTTGAAGATTCTGAGGCCACATGGAAAAAGGTGTTATGGTTAGATGAGACTAAAATTTAATTGTTTGGCCTCAACACCAAACGATATGTCTGGCAGAAATCCAATACAGCTCACCATCCAAATAACACCATTCCTACAGTAAAGCATGGAGGTGGTAATATCATGTTATGGGGGTGTTTCTCTGCAGCAGGGACTGGAGCATTTCTCAGGATAGAAGAAAATTGGATGGGGCAAAATGCCATTAAATTCTTGAAGAAAATCTGCTGCCCTCTGCCAGAAAGTTGTCAATGGGAAGGTTTACCTTCCAACATAACAAAGACCCAAAGCACACAGCAAAAATGACCACACAGTGGCTGAAGAAGAAAAAGGCGGTCCCCTCTTTAGCTGATTGGGCTAGTGAAATGGACAGGATGGAACGTATGGTAGCATGGGATAATGAGAATGAATCCCACTCCATTATGTTGACTGTATGGCTACACTTTCGTTTTACCCTCCGAAATTGCTGTTTTTGTATCGGATACAGCTAATGATACTTCCTCTGGGCCCTCTCCTTTCCTCTCCTCTTTTTTTTTTGTTTGTTTTTTCTTTCTGTCCCACACCTTCTTTATTAAGTTTTTGCGATCTTACCGGAGAGAAACAGCCACTCACCTGTCCCACGATCCAGCGGTATGCTCACCTCAGTCAGTCTCTCCCGGTGTCTCTGGTCCCCGGTGCTGGCATCTTCACTATGGGCACCCGGCTGTGACAGCTTGCGGCGTCACAGCCGGCTGCCCACTGCGCATGCGTGAGTCGCACTGCACATCGTGAATGGTGGATGCAGTCTTCTGGGACCTGTCAGTGTCCCAGAAGACTGCAAGGGGGGAGGGAGAAGAACTTCAGTTTCCGACCGCCGTGGCGCTCTGAATGGAAGTGGTACCTGTCAAAATTGGGAACCTGCTCCCCCCGCTCCCCAAAAGTGCCAATTGTTCAAGCGGAGCGGCGAATGAGTCCTTAAAGCAGAACTTCCCCTTTTTGGTGAAATTACTTAAAGACTGCAGTTTGCAAACGGTCACCTTTAAATTTAACTGAACTTGAGCAGTTCTGCAAAGAAGAGAGGGCAAATATTACAAAGTCTAGATGTGCAACGTTAGTAGAGACATCCCAACAGACTAAAGGCTGGAATTAAAGAAAAAGGTGGATCAACAAAATACTGACACAAGGAGGTGATCCCTTTTCCAACTCTGTGATTCTGTGTTTGAATTTTTTTTTTCCTGACAAGTTGGTTTTATATATATGGATTTTATAATTTGCACTAGTAAATACAGTTTGATAAAACTTAATTTCAGGCTGCAAAGCAACAAAATGTGATTATTTTAAAGGGGTGGGGGTGATTATTTTCTATTCCCACTGTAATTGGCAAATTTGGAAAATTATAGTAAAAAAAAAAAAAAAAAAAAAAAGAAAACTTCCAGCTAGGCTTACCAAAACCTATAAACAGTGTAACAATGTGCAGTAGTCACATGCCTCTTGTATTACATTACGAAGCAGCAGCATAGAAAATTACCCCATTACTATTGAATTTTATGGTCATTTCATAGTAAGTGGCTGTTCATCATAGGATTGCAGCATTCTGTTTATAAATATTACCATGTAATTTATTTTTTCTGTGAGGGTTTCCACATGCGTAATGGATGACAACATGTGCCTAAGCCCAGGGGATTTAAGAATGGAAAAAAAAAAAATTCAGAGAACTACTATAGGACAGCTAGACCCAAGACTTGGGATACTTCATACATAACAAAGAGCTCACAGTTCTAAAGCCTTGTACACACGGTGAGATTATTGGACGAATTTTCGTCAGTTTTTTGTTTGATGCTAGTCTCAAATCGAAAGTGAAGAGGGTACTCACTGTCAGAAAATTTTCTGACGACAGAATTCAACCTCAGAAGTGACGTAATGTGTTGAATTATTTTGTATGTGTTCTTTCATTTCTAAACATGCCTAGTCTTGCTCTTCAGATTTTTTTTTTTTGTCAGAAAACCGTAATAATGAAAAGAAAATCAGACGTTATGGTCACATCAGACATTTTTCAAGCCTGCACATTTGGTTTTTGTCTGCCGAAAATTCGTAATCGGCTGTCAAAAGTAGCATACTAACGATCAAAAAATCGGCAGATCGTTCATCGGACATAATTTATCTTCAGCTTTTCTGACCGTGTGTATGGGCCTTTAGAAACTCATTATTAGATCAAGTTGTGACTGCGAGATTGAAAATACTAAACCTCCTGTCAGATTTTACAGTATCTTGAAATCAAAATTGTTATGGAAGAAAATGGCACTAATCTAATTTACAGTTCTTGCATATTGATATCTATAAAAGTAATACAGTATAAAAACAACATTTCCCATAGCAATTTTGGGAATATAACAAAATCTTTTGACTAATGGATTAGATGCTGATTAGAACCAATGGCTTGGTAAAAACCATAAATAGGTAATATGTTCCATCAGTTTCAGTAGTCCTGGGAAGATGCAGTGTACAGAATAGACTGGTGCATGGCAAAGTGTATTACAGCAACTTAATATTTCCTTGATCTCAAACCTGATAAAATGCCTTTATCCATTATGTAGTAAGGCAGCCCATAAATGATTCATAGGGTATCCTCCCGCTGTGCTATTGTATTCTAATGGTGGGGAGACTTCCCTGCTGTCAGAATACACTGATTAGCACTGCTGGCTACAGCTAGGGGAACTGATCGAGTGGCAAAAAGTCAACGGGGCGATTGCACAGAAGTCGATCGGTAGGTTCAATATGATACAAACCAAATCACCTTTTTTAGATTCATGCTTTGAGGTCGTGAATAAAACATTCCTAGTGTACTCTGAGCCTTCACACTGGCTTTAGGATTGCCATTGTCAGCTGCCAGAAGCCACCACCTAGAGTAAAAGGAAGCAGACATGACACGTGTGGCCTGGCTGACATCCAATCATTTCAGGAAGAATTACTACCTCTCTGCTTCTTCATCAGAGTGACGAATCCCACAGCCTTCAAAACACGCAAGTCCCAGATTGTATGCCGCTGCATATTTCAGGTGTTCTGCTTGCAAGCTGTTTGAGTTGACAATTATTTTCATGTACTCCACTCCTTTTCTCTGGACAAGAGGAAATAATCAGTTATATTTAGACATACTTTTATTTTCCTGCGAATACTTTTATTTTTTTTAGTTTTGTGGCATAGGAAAGGGTGAGAAACTCTGGCAAGTTACTGCTATCTGTAATAGGAGACTGACATGAAGTGTAGTGATTCACCCAACATGGGTAGGAAAGGGTTAGGATCTTCATAGATAGGCTGATCCTGTCTTCTCTGATCCTCCCCTTCTTTTATTGTCTCCAATCCATCTGCTGATAGCACAGAGCCCTAGGAGGCATTCTGCACATGCTCAGTTTGGTGTGTATCGATAGAGAGTTTTCTTTATCGTACATCACGGGACACAGAGCCATAGTAGTTACTATGTGGGTTATAGGCCACCTTCAGGTGATGGACACTGGCACACCCTAAGACAGGAAGTCCACTCCCTATATAACCCCTCCCACTACTGGGAGTACCTTCGTTTTTTTGGCCAGTATCTTAGGTGTTGGTCACGAGTAAAGATGTGCTATCCTGAGCTCCACTGGCGCAATTCTTGCTGGGGCTAGCTATGCAGCCGCATCCAAAGTGTCTTTTCAGGCCGAATTGAATGGTACCCAGGCCTCGTGGCGGAAGAAACGGGGTTTAGCCCGTAACACTTCTCTTTTTAGAGAGCTGGACCCCAGGATCCAGTGCTTTGATTTTTTCAGCCATAAAGCTTCCTGGCGGGGTGCTTTATGGGTCCAGGAGTGTGGATCCCCTGATAAAAAGGGGCCCCGGTTCCTGAAGTTTTCTTTTAACTGAGCCCACCGTGAGGGGTGAAGATTGGGTCTGTTGGTTTTACCACAGAAATCCCTGCGGCGGCAAAGGTAAGTGGAGATTTCTAAGGAATTTTAAATTCTCTTATGAATTGTCTCCTTTGAAAAGTAAATGTTGTCATGCCTAAAAGTCACCACTGGGGGCTGTGTAGAGCACGTACCTTCTCATGCTTTCCTCAGATCACGCTTTGTGTCAGCAGAAGCTGCAGACTTCTCTGCGGCTAGCAGTCCCAGGCCTCCGGTAAGATTTCCAAAAACACCCCCCACCTGGGTAGAAGCTCTCCCCCTCTCCCTGGATAGGGGAAAGCGGAACGATCGGTGATGCCGCTCCGTTTGTTCACCGACCGCTGTACGGCGGTTTGTCACCAGCTCCTCCTCGCCACCCCCCCCACACCCATGCCAATCCCGTCGGACCGGAGCCCTGCGCCCGCACGGGGAAACACTCCTTGAAAAGAGAGGGGGGCGCAATGTTACGGAGGGGGCGTGGCTTAGCACATCGTTGCCGTGCGGCAACGTCCAGCGCGGGAGTATGTTTTAAAAAGCTCCATTTTGCTAGCTGCAGCTGTCGGAGGGACACGAGCAAAAGTGGTGACACAGGCATTCCCTGAGCATTAATAGCAGCTGCAGTTGCTGGACTATTTGCTCAAGCAGTGGATGCAATTTCTTCTGGTAGTGCCTCTGCATTTGTGCATCGGCTATGGTCAGAAGGGGGGGTAGAAACACCCCAAAAAAGGGCTCAAGAGGGACTCCTTCAAGCTCAAAAAAGCCTAAACTCATCTCTACAATGGCATCCTCCCCTGAGAGATCTGAGGTGGCTGGTCAGAGTGAGCCATCAAGGCTGTCAAATGTTGCAACTGTTTCCAAGACTGCAGCCCCTGTCTGTTACTGAAGAGGTCCCCTTCCATTACCCAGGACCCTCAAAATGAGGAACTGGGGGCGGGAGAAGATTAATTTTTCTCGGGGGGACCATGAAGAGACTGATGACTCCTATTCTGGGGGGTCAGATGCGGAGGGATCAGCTTCACAATCTGATAGATTGTTGGTACAATCTCTTACTGAATTGGTCCGCTCTACATTTATGCTACCCTTAACTGAGTCGGTTGATAAGCCCACTTCTTGTTTGGGTTAACTAAAGCCTCCCCAAGCTGTGCATTCCTTTCCTGTCCATTCATTGCTGCAAAAACTTATGTATTCTGAGTGGGATCACCCAGATAAGCATTTTTTTCATCCTAAAAAGTTTTCAACACTTTATCCTATGGAGGAAAAGTTTATTAAATAATGGGAGATACCAGAAATTAACGCTGCTATATCCTCTGTGAATAAAAGTTTGACTTGTCCAGTAGACAATGCTCAAATGCTTAACCTCCCTGGCGGTATGATTATTTCGGATTTTAGGTGCTGAAAGCGGTACAATTATTTTGCATGGAAATTTGGCGTTTTATATTGTAGGTCTGTAATTCTTAACAATAACACACTTAAATCTGTCCAAACAAGAGTCTAATAGATATCCCGGGTATGATAAAGTTTGAAACACAAAAACATAAATTATATTATAATAAATAAAAATAAATAATAAAAAAAAATAAAAATAAATAGTAATAAAATAAATTTCCCCACGATTCACTATCGCTCAATTCTGCAAGTGTTCTAATTTACTATCGCTATTTTCTAGCTGGTCTAAAGCCATTTTTGACGTAAAGGGACACTTTTTGGTTGCTATGGACAATCTCCAGTTTCCAGGCAGAAAGAACAGTATATATCACATAAAACTGCATGCAGGGCATGGACCAAAGCACTGGGGACAAAAGGGATGTGAAATCATTTCATACAGTACTGTAATCTGTAAGATTACAGTACTGTATGTGTTATGGTTTTTACTTTTTTTTAATTTGCCACCAGGCTCCGCCCCCGTGCGTCGCGACGCTCGCAGGGAACTGAGCCTGGCACGGAGAGGCTTCGGGCAGAGGACGGAGCCCACGGACACTGCGGGGGACATCGCAGGATCCCGGGGACAAGGTAAGTAAAGCCACACCAGGATCCTGCAATGTAATCCTGAGTGTGGCTCGGGGTTACCGCTAATGGTCCTGAATTTTAACCCCAAGCCACACTCAGGAAAACCGCCAGGGAGGTTAAGGATCCAACGGATAAGAAGTTGGAATTCCTATTAAAAAACACATTTTCCCTGGCAGGTCCAGTGACTCAGCCTGCACTGGCAGCAATTGGTGTATGTCAATCCTTGAGAAACCAGTTTAAACAGGTGCTCAAGGTTATTCATGATCAGCAGGCCCAGGATTTGGCCAAACTACCAGTGGCGTTATGTTTTGCAATAGACACCATGAGAGATACTATTCTTCAGGCCTCCCTTCTTACGCTTGGGCTGGTGCATATGCGTAGAATACTATGGTTGAAAAATTGGTCAGGCAAAAAGCTCCTGGCTAGTTTTCCTTTTCACGGTGAACGGCTGTTTGGGGATGATCTGGATAAATACATCCAAAGAATTTCTAATGGAAAAAGTACCCTTTTGCCAGTTAGGAAAAGGAGTAAGCGTATTTCGTTTAGACTAGCTTCCTCTGCAGTGCCAGGGGGCATCAGCCTCCAGGCAGTCACGACGGCCTCTGCCGCCAGGCTCAAGAGGTAAATCTCAAGGTCAACCCCAGGGACAAAAAGTCCTGGGGAAGGAAATCTAAAAAACAAAATACTAAAGCCTCCTTATGAAGGGGCGTCCCCGCTCGCTCGAGTGGGGGGAAGACTTCTGCAGTTCTCAAGTGTCCGGCAGGAAGATTGTCGAGACAAATGGGTGGCTTCCTCAATATCTCTAGGGTACAAACTAGAGTTCTGAGAGTCCCCATCTCCTCGTTTTCTCAGATCAAACGTTCCCAAGGATCCAGAGAAAAAGAAGTCTCTCTTTCAAGCATTGGACCATCTTTTGTCTCAAAAGGTGATATTGATGGTCCCATAGAAGAGCCGGGATTGAGGTTTTATTCAAACCTTTTCACGGTACCAAAACCAAATGGAGACGTCAGACCCATTCTAGATCGCAAAGATCTAAACAGGTTTCTGAATATCCGCTCTTTTCGCATGGAGTCAATCCGATCAGTAGTCTCCATCCTACAAGGTGGAGAACTTCTGGCGTCAATCGACATCAAGGATGCATACCTCCATGTGCCTATTTTTCCCGCTCACCGAAAATATCTACATTTTGAGGTAGAAAATCTTCATTTTCAGTTTGTAGCTCTGCCTTTCGGTCTAGCTACTGCACCTCGAGTGTTTACATATGTCATGGCCCCTCCTCTAGCCAGATTAAGGGCCCCAGGTATAACAATTATAGCTTACCTGGACGATCTTCTCTTGAAAGACCAGTCGGTAGCCCGCTTAGACCAAAGTATGGTCACCACAGTCAACTACCTAAGAATACCTAAGTTGGATTCTCAACCTAGAGAAGTCTTCCTTAAAACCATCAAGGAGATTAGAATACTTGGGTCTGATCATAGATACAGCCCAGAAAAAGGTATTCCTGCCTCCGGCGAAGATCAGTGCCATAAGGGAACTGATTCAGGTGGTCAAGGCAAGGAAGAATCCTTCTATTCGACTTTGCATGAGGTTGTTGGGAAAGATGGTGGCTTCATTCGAAGCCATTCCTTATGCTCAGTTTCATTCGAGACTGCTGCAAAACAGTGTCTCCTATCGGCTTGAAACAAGAAGGTCCAAGCTCTAGATTTCCCAATGTGCCTGTCTCCGAGGGTGCGCCGGAGCCTCAGTTGGTGGTTGATAACCAAGAATCTGCAGAAGGGAAAATCCTTCCTACCAGTTACCTTTAAGATGGTAACAACAGATGCCAGCTTTTCAGGTTGGGGAGCAGTCCTGGAAGAGGCGAATGTCCAAGGGAAATGGTCCAGATTAGAAATGACCTTGCCCATCAACATTCTAGAGATTCAGGCAGCGTGCTTAGCCCTGAGGGCCTGGACATTCAGTATCGGAATTGTCCTGTCATGGATCGAATCCGAAAATGCCACAGCAGTGGCCTATATCAATCACCAAGGGGGCACAAGAAGTTGTGCGGCCCAGAGAGAAGTGACTCATATCCTAACTTGGGCAGAAAACAATGTGCCTTGCCTATCAGCAGTCTTCATTCTAGGAATAGAAAATTGGCAGGCGGACTATTTGAGTCGCCAGCAGTTATTCCCGGGAGAATGGTCCCTTTACCCCGATATCTTCATGGCAATATGCCGAAGATGGGGAATCCCAGACGTAGATCTGTTTGCCATCCAGGTTCAACAAGAAAATCAACAACTTTGTGTCAAGAACAAAGGATCCGCTAGCATGCGGAACAGATGCCTTGGTGTTCCCGTGGAGTCAGTTCTCACTGATTTATGCATTCCCTCCTATTCTGCTACTTCCACGTCTTCTTCGCAGGATCAAGCAGGAAGGGAAGTCGGTGATTCTTGTGGCCCAGAAAATCTTGGTATGCAGAGATCATAAGGATGGCGGTAGGGGACCCATGGACCCTGCCACTACGTCCAGACCTTCTCTCGCAAGGTACAGTATTCCATCCTACCTTACAAACGCTAAATTTATCGGTTTGGCTACTGAGTCCCACATTCTGAAGAAGCGTGGGCTGTCAGGTTCAGTGGTATCTACCTTGATTAATGCAAGGAAGCCGGCCTCCAGAATCATATATTATAGAGTCTGGGAGGCATATGTCTCCTGGTGTGAATCCAGGGGTTGGCACCCCAAGAAGTATGTCATAGGTAGAATCCTTGACTTTCTGCAGATGGGGTTGGAAATGAAGCTGGCCTTGAGTACCATCAAAGGCCAGGTCTCTGCCTTATCGGTAATATTTCAATGACCACTTGCTTCGCATTCTTTGGTTCATAGCTTTATTCAGGGGGTAACGCGGCTTAATCCTCCGGTTAGGTCACCCCTGAACCCTTGGGACTTGAATTTAGTTCTGTCGGCCTTACAGAAGCAGCCTTTGAGCCGATACGGCATATTCCCTTGGTCCTTTTGACAAGGAAATTCGTTTTTCTGGTAGCCATATCTTCTGCAAGAAGGGTATCAGAGTTGGCTGCTCTACCTTCATTTTTCCCAGAACCCTGTTCTACGGAAGAGAAGTCACTACATTCTCTTGATGTGGTGAGAGCAGTCAAAGTCTACTTGAAGGTGACTGCTCAGATCCAAAAAACTAATGTTTTGTTTGTGTTGCCTGAAGGTCCTAGAAAAGGACAGATGGCATCAAAATCTACTATTTCTAAATGGATTCGGCAAGTAATTGTTCAAGCTTATGGTTTGCAGAGGAGGATTCCACCCTCTCAAATCAAAGCGCACTCCACTAAGGCTGTTAGTGCTTTGTGGGCAGTGCATCACCAAGCTTCCATGGCTGAAATCTGCAAGGCCGCAACTTGGTCTTCAGTCCATACATTTACCCGATTCTATCAGGTGGATGTAAAAAGGCATGAGGATATCGCCTTTGGGCATAGTGTGCCGCAGGCGGCATTATAAGTTCTCTAGTCTCATGGTGCCCTACTTTTGTTGTGTCTCCCTCCCTTCAGTTGGCATTGCCTCGGGACATCCCACATAGTAACTACTATGGCACTGTGTCCCGTGATGTACGATAAAGAAAATAGGATTTTTATAACAGTGGACCACCCCCTCCTCCTCAATAAACCCCACTCCTTTGGTCTCCGTGACTGTACTCTTTGCTGGTTCTCATCCTACCTATCCCGCCACTCCTTCAGTGTCACTTACAACTCTACTTCCTCCTCTCCTTTTCCTTTCATCTGTTGGGGTCCCCCAAGGTTCTGTTCTTGGACCTCTCCTTTTTTCAATCTATACCACCTCACTGGGTCAGTTGATTGCCTCCCACGGCATTAAATATCATCTCTACGCTGATGACACCCAAATCTATCTCTCCACCCCACAGCTCTCTCCATCTGTCTCCTCACGCATTACCAACTTACTAGCAGACATATTAGCCTGGATGTCACATCACTTCCTCAAACTCAACTATCCAAAACCGAGCTTCCCTTGATTTCTCTGTCAATATCAACGGTTCAACTATCAATGTGTCCCCCCACGCCAAGGTGACCAGGTGTAATCCTGGACTCTGAACTAACTTTTCGGCCCCACATCCTATCGCTATCCAAAATTTGCCGCCTCAACCTCTGCAACATCTCCAAGATACGCCCCATCCTAACCAATGTCACCACAAAGCTCCCTCCTCATTGGCTTACCTCTAAATGGGCTATCCCCACTTCAGTCCATCATGAACGCTACTGCCAGACTCATCCACCTCACAAACGGCTCAGCGTCTGCTATACCCCTCTGCCAATCCCTCCATTGGCCGCCACTCAGTCACCAAATTAAATTCAAGATTCTAACTATGACTTACAAAGCCATCCACAACCTGGCCCCTAGCTACATCTCTAACCTAGTCTCAAAATACCAACCTAATGGTTCTCTTCGCTCCTCCCAAGACCTCCTGCTCGCAAACTCCCTTGTCACCTCATCCCATGCTCGCCTTCAGGACTTCTTCAGAGCCTCTCCCATCCTCTGGAATGCTCTACCCCAATCCGTCCGATTTTCTCCTACTTTATCCACTTTCAGACGATCCCTGAAAACTCATCTCTTCAGAGAAGCCTATCTGGCCCCCACCTAAAAACTGTACATTTATCTTCTCAATCAGCACATCACCCACAGTTATTACCTCTTGTATCTCTTGACCTTCCCTCTTAGATTGTAAGCTCTAAGGAGCAGGGCCCTCTGATTCCTACTGTATTAATGTGTATTGTATTTGTACTGTTTACCCTCAAGTTGTAAAGCGCTACGTAAACTGTTGGTGCTATATAAATCCTGTATAATAATAATAACAGCTTACCTGTAAAATCCTTTTCTTGGAGTACATCACAGAGGTCCCTTCCCTCTTCTAATACACGTATATTGCTTTGCTAAAAAAAAAACTGAGGTACTCCCAGTAGTGGGAGGGGTTATATAGGGAGTGGACTCCCTGTCTTAGGGTGTGCCAGTGTCCAGCCCCTGAAGGTGGCCTAAAACCCACATAGTAACTACTATGGTTCTGTGTCCCATGATGTACTCTAAGAAAAGGATTTTACAGGTAAGCTGTTATAAAAATCCTATTTTTTTTTTTGGAAGGTGCATGTGATCAGCACAGGGCCAATCAGCACTGTCCAGATAGAGGGTCAGGGGTTCTGCAGCCTCACAGGACAGTAGGAGGAGAATGAAAACTCCTCCTACAAGCTTTAACCAGACACTGATAGAAGTCACAAGATTGCTATATACTGCTGATGAGAAAAGGCATTTAGCTGTTTATATTTATTAAAATAAGTGCTGTGGGAGACCAGTGTAACACTTTAACATCTGTTAATTTCTATTTTTAAGCTGACTACAGTTTGGTATACTTGGGAGTGCTATTAGTCTGTGGACACCTCGTGGGCAGTAGCGGTCTGTGGGCACATGTGACAGTTTACGGATGTGAAATAATAATAAATACAAGCATTTTTTTTTTCATGTAAAAAAAATTGCATTTATTTATTTATTTATTTTGGAGTCTGTAATGCATTGCACCAGTGATCAGCAGATACACTGACAGGAAGAATCAATGAACTACCAGTTCAGAACTTGAGAACTACAAGCCGACATCCGCAAAGGATGTTAGGAGTTGTAGTTTATTCATACACAGAACTCTGTGTATGAATGACACGGCCGTGTGGGCAGAGCCCCTCCCAGCCGTGCTGATTTCAAAAACTTAGAGCTAGTACCGGGAATTTCTCCCCATACTGCTGTCACAGGGAGGGGAGGGGGAGGGATCGGGCAGCGGCTGCAGCATTGGGAACATGTTACATCATCAGTACAACATGCAGGCATTACTCTGGTACAAACACTTCAAGTCAAATGATGTACCAGGTATGTAATTTGGCGACGTTAAAGTGGAAATTAACTCTCCCAATCAACACTGATTATTTTTAATACTCGTGCTGCTAAAATTAGTAAATAGATATGAAAGTATGTTTACATATTTACATTTCTTCAGTTACTTCGAGGTTTCTTGTCTAGGCAAATTATATCATACAACCCAGGAGTCTTCAGGAGAGGAGGAGGGGTTTTCTCAGCTAAGCACACTCTCATGCATGCTTGAGCTAAGGACAGATGGATTCCAGGAAGTAAATGCTACATGAATCATTTGCCCTAAGGCTGGGTTCACATCTATGCAAATTCCCCGCATCCAATTCACATGACAGGCGATTGTGATCGGCTCTCTATGGAGCCGGTTCACATATCCCCGTTGCTGCTGTGAATCGACTAGCACAGGAACAATGTGGGTCTTTTGCTCAGTTTCAGGACCAAATTCAGGTCACATCACGAGAGAAGTCACGTGACCAGTGACGCAACACGTCAGGTGGAGTCTTGTGATGTCACTTCCGGTGCCTATTGCGGAAGCGTGGTGAGAAGGCAAGTGTGTCACTACTCCGATTTTATACTGGGGAATTTGTTCTTACTTGATGTAAGCAGCCCTTTTTTTATTAAACAAGTTTTACTGTATCTGGCAATATTGCACTATGGTTTTTTTTGTTTTCCTTCCGTGCCATCTACACAAGAAGTATTTGTGATCTGGAGCAAACTTTTCTCTTTATATGGAGCTACCCAGTGGTGAGCGCAGGATGTGTTGGTGCTAAGATTCCATGCAGCATTTCGTCTTCGCTTGGGACCTGAATGTCTCCACAGATCCACCAGCAGGATTTCCCATTCACTGTCTGATGAGCCTTGTTTGACCTTTTGGTCATTGTTGGAGGTGATCTGCCAATCTATACATTTTACAATCAGTGTTGGATTGATGTTTTGTTTTCCTTCTATGAAGCTACTATTTATGAGATATCCATCTCTATATAAAATGATTCCTACCATTGGGCTTTACTTGGACTTTTTTTGCACTTTATTTTAGTATAGTTTTTTTTGTGTTTTTATGTTAACGGCACACTATATTGAATAAGCGCACCACTCCCCCTTCTTTTTACAATCACTATATTCATTAAATGTGAGTTGGACAACCAGGCTTTTGCAATTGTTTGCTTTGTGTCTGTTAAAACATGTCATTAGTTTGAACTTGTATTTTGAGATGCCATCAGGTTTTAGATTAACCACTTCTGGACCAGCTGCTGCAGTTGTACTGCGGCAGGTTGGCTTCCCTGTGTGAACCGCCGTAACTCTACTTCGGCCCTTTAAGATGCTGTAGGAGGCGCACCCGTGATCACTCGTGACAGAGCGAGAACTGGGACCTGTGTATGTAAACACACAAATCCCGGTTCTCTCAGGGGAGAGGAGACTGATCGTGTTCATACTAAGTTTAAACATCGATCTCTCTCCTCCTCTAGTCAGTCCCATCCCCCCTACAGCTAGAACACATCTAGGGAACACAGTTAACCCCTTCATCACCCCCTAGTGTTAACCGCTTCCCTGCCAGTGACATTTACACATTAATCAGTGCATTTTTATAGCACTGAACGCTGTATAATTGTCAATGGTCTCAAAAATGTGTCCAATTTGTCCTCAGCAATATCGCAGTCCCGATAAACTGCCATTACTAGTAAAAAAAATAAATAATAATAAAAATGCCATAAATCTATCCCCTATTTTGTAGACGCTATAACCTTTGCACAAACCACTCAATATACGTTTTTTGCGATTTTTTTTTTTTTTTTTTTTTTTTTTTTTTTTTTTTTTACCAAAGATATGTAGAAGAATAAATATTGGCCTAAACTGAGGAAAAAATTTGTTGTTGTTTTTTTTTTTTTAAATTTGGGATATTTATTATAGCAAAAAGTAAAAAATATTGTGGTTTTTTTTTTCAAAATTTTCGGTCTTTTTTTGTTTATAGCGCAAAAAATAAAAACCGCAGAGGTGATCAAATACCACCAAAAGAAAGCTCTATTTGTCGCATGACAGCGCGATTGGCAGTTAAAGCGACGCAGTGCTGTATCGCAAAAATGGCTTGGTCACTGAGCAGCCAAATCTTCTGGGGCTGAAGTGGTTAAGTAACGCCTTGCCTAGGTGCATAGGGACAAGGGTGCCTAGTAGCATATCTAACATTTTATAACCTGGTTTCCACAAAATATCAGACAGATCCGCCACATGTGCAGATAGGTTTAAATGCACATATCTTATGGTAAGTTTGTTGGAATGAATGGTCTGGTGAGGGGGTCTCTTTAAAGGGTTGTCAATACACACCTGATCTTCTTGAATCCCTAGACCATCATAATACATCACTGCAACCTGATACAAAGCTTGGAGGTCATCATCTTTGACTTTATGAAACTGCAGTAGTGCGTCTTCATACCACCCCTGTGAAAAATAAATGTAAAAAAGTTTAAATTAAGTTAGTGTGCCTAGTAGCACACCATTGCTCGAGACCTGTTTTCTATAGACTCACATCTAACCCAGACCCATGAAATACAACCCACATTTAGGCTGGGTTCACACTGCTGCGGTGCGGGAACGCAGCGAATTTACTGCGGGTTCCCGCACCGCACCAACTCGCACGGCAGTTCACACTGCCATATGCGAACTGCTGGGGAGTGTCATACAATGTTAATGACACCCCCAGTTCAGCCCGCATATCGCAATGCGAACTGACAATTCGGACACTTTCGGATCGCATAGGTGTGAACACCCATGCGATCCGATTTTGGTCCGAACAAAAAAAAGGGTCCTGTGCGAGTTTGGACCGAATGCGGTGCGATATCAGCCATACTATCTGTATGGCTGATATCGCACAGCACAGACATCGCATGTGATGTGAACAGCAGTGCGCTGCGAATCACATGCGATGTCTGCAACGGCCGCAGTGTGAACCCAGCCTTAATCCCAATTACAGCTGTAGCCTAAAGCTGGCCATACACTGAGTGATTGCGACCGGCTCCCAACGAACCAGGTGGCCCTGTTGACACCACTCTGCCCAACAACCTTCAATTGAAAAATCAAAGGAGCTAGGCAAATTATTGTTGGAGGAAACAGCACCTGCATCCAATTAGATCCAGGCACCATTCACGTATTCTGACAGCTGGAGGTTTCGCCTGTCAGAATACAATAGCCATAGCGAGAGATTCATCCACACACTATTTAGTGTGAATGGAGGAATCTGTTATGCCGCGTACACAAGACCGGTTTTGGCGTCGGAATAAACTCCAAAGGTTTCTCTGACAGAACCCCGACGGAATTCCGCTCAAGCAGTCTTGCATACACACGGCCACACCAAATTCCGACCGTCCAGAATGCGGTGACGTACAACAGGTATGACGGGACTAGAAAAGGGAAGTTCAATAGCCAGTAGCCAATAGCTTCCGTCTCGTACTTGCTTCAGAGCATGCGTCGTTTTTGGGCCGTCGGAACAGCATACAGACAAGCGGTTTTCCCGTTGGAAACCCACAATCCTACCTCAAAGCTGGTTTTACTGCCATCATGCTATGAAAATCTGCAAGGCTACAAGAAAGAGCTATGAACTTATGAGACTGCTGCATGATATAACAGACTGCTACTTTGAGGCTGGGTTCACACCTCAGCTCACAGCAGGGGTTCACCGTTTCAGGTCTGATTTCGGTCTGAATTTTTGGCTGAATTCTGAGCTGAAACAGACCAAAAAACGCACAGGCTTCCTGTGCAATTCGCACCAGAGCCGCGCCGGAGATGTGTGAATCGGCTCCATAGAGAGCCGATCACAATCTCCTGACATGCAAATTGGATGCAGGGAAACCCACATCCAGTTTGCACTAGTGTGAACCCAGCCTAAAGGATAGGTTCACCTTTGGGAACACCTTACACCCGTTTTTAGGGTGGAACGTGGAACATTTTCCCACTGCTGCAGTCTCTTACTGACTCGCCGCCTCTACTGGCAGCGAGCGGGGGATCATCTCCCTGAACTCACTGTCACAATTTATTCTTTCAAAGGAGAACTACAAGTACCAACAGCATTTGCAGCTGTTGGCTTGTAGTTCTTAATGAATTACAAGGATGCTGTTGAGCACTCTAGGTAGTTCATTGATGCTTCCTGTCGTGTAACTGCCTGCCCGTACGATGTACGAGCAGACAGCTTACACTGACAGTCTACAGGCGTACTGCATGGAACCCACAATCTGCTGTTGGTCATAGCATGCCTTGCAGGCTCCTAGTTTAAAAAAATAATAAATCCACACTTCATTTTTTTTTTACCTGCAAAACCTGTTACTTGTGTATTCCTATGTGTATATATATATATATATATATATATATATATATATATATACACATACTTGTGCATTTATATGTATATATATATATATATATATATATATATATATATAAAATATAATTTTTTTTTTTTTTACAGATGACTGGTATAACAGAATGTCATGTAATAAATTACTACCATAATACAAGAGACTATTACGGGCTTCGACCATGTAACAAAACACTTCTAAACCACGAATGATCCCAAAATTAGAAGAGATTACTGGATATAACTACCAAGTTACAGAAGACTGCTCATTACTGTTGCCATGAGATCACTTTTTGTACGGCATTATACCTTGCAGCCTCTGCATGTTAGTGTGCGTGTGTGTGTGTGTATATATATATATATATATATATATATATATATATATATATATATATATATGAGGAAATCAATGTATTGCTCTAATATAAAAGAGGAAATCAATGTATTGTTCTAAATCAATCTGCTACAGTACTAAACTCCAACCTATCCCATGACCCATATCTAATTTATCTCATGGTGATACTTACTGCACATTGTTGGTAACATGTAAATATTGTACCCACTGTAAGGTTGTACATTTTTCCTATACAGTTTACTAAAATGATGGTGTGCCCTTATATATTCTGAGATAAGAAATAATCAGTATCAATATCAAGAAAATGTCTTACCTCTTCAAAATAGAGTTGACCAAGAAGGAAAGTGGTCTCTTTATCCCCTTCTTGAATTCTCTCTTTTAAGTAATGTTCTGCAATCTCCACTAACTCAGAGTGATTATAGCCTAAGAGCCGTAAAAATATATTTGCCATTATCATTATCAGTCATGATATCAATTATATTACCCCATACATATTATTTTTACATGGAACATATAAGTATGGCCAGTAATGCTGAATCCATAAATACCCCTACAGCATAGACATACACAACAGCACGCAAACACAAACTGACTGACAGATTGACAGCATGTGTTAGGCTGGCATAGGAAATTCATTCTGCAGTTTTCTCCAGACACTCAGTATGAGTACAGTCATTCTTTATAGTGTATTATGGAATAAAGGTAGCTTGTATAAGATCTGTGGTATGATTTTTTTCATCATATTATTATTCTGCAAAATACATGTAATGGGGAAGGTTATTCCTAAATGGAAGACAAAACACCAGCTACAACCTCTCTAAGCCCTCCCTTCCCAATTCCATATTTTGGTTACCATGCCCGGGACCCTTACTGTGCTTAAAACATAAATAGAAAAAAGGTTAATTGGTTATCTAGCATTTTTTTTTAACATAGTTGTATGTGTGGCTATATCTAATGCTGCGTACACACGAGTGGACTTTACGGCAGACTTTTCGACGTACTTTACGACATACTTTCTGAATGAACGGACTTGCCTACACACAATCCACCAAAGTCCGTCGAATTCGTACGTGATGACGGCGGACTTTTCGACCGGACTCTATTTCAACGGATTCATTTAAAACATGTTTCAAATCTAAGTCCGTCCAACTTTTGAGAAAACAAAGTCCGCTGGAGCCCACACACGATCGAATTGTCCGACACAATACAGTCCGCCG
Organism: Lithobates clamitans; assembly: GCA_037952925.1. NCBI lineage: Eukaryota > Metazoa > Chordata > Amphibia > Anura > Ranidae > Lithobates > Lithobates clamitans. Next base: position 363,067 of record JBBGZY010001260.1, read on the forward strand.
TGCAAAGTCTGCCGTAAAGTCCGCTCGTGTGTACGCGGCATTAGATATATGATCAGATGGACAATAATATAATTAAATAAAAAATTGCAATATGTTAAGGCTTACCTGCAAGTTCACATTTTTCACTTTCTACCTTCTTGGGGAAACCCGGTAACTGGGTGACTGCATATAGGATGTCTCCTTCTTGTCTCCGGGGCAGAGGTTCAGAACTCAGATTCTCCATTCTCCGCTCTCTGAGGACAAGCAATACATGTACAGCCAGCTAGTTCATTGTTCTAGGAAAGCAGACACAAGGAGGCCCAGAACAAAAGTGGAATTGTTGCCCTTTATACATAAGATGCCTTGTTGTATTTGAGAGTGGAGTGGAAACTAATTTGGCTGCTATGGGAAACTAATCTGCTAATAGACTACCATGAAAACCCACACTTGACTCCATTTGTCCATATCTGAGAGAAAAACCATCTGAACTGCCATATAGCCATTATCCCAACCTGTAGGCATACTGTGTATAACAGCTTCAATATGAAAGTTTGAAATGGATTTGATTGAATTCTAGCCCTGAGCATTCATTTTTCCATGAGTGTACACCCCACAGTCTACCTGTCACCTACCTGTCAGTGTAAATGATAGACCTAGCCCATTATTAGACTGTCATTTCACTAGAACTAGTAATATCATAGCTCGGGGTATTGCTTACTACTCATATGGAATAATACACTGAGGGGAAAAATTAGAGCAATTGTGCAGGGCAGCCAATCCGCTTCTATCTTTATTTTCAAAATGTAAAGCGGAAATAAACCCTCCTATCCTAAACGGACAAGGAAGCTGCCATTCTAGCCTCTGTTTAATCTGCAGTTGCCATGGTGCTGCACACATGATTAGCTATGATATCATCCATCTGATGGCTTGACAGCTGAGAAAACAAGCAACTGGGATAGTTATCATTCATGCCAGGCCTCAAATAGAACTATTTTGGGAAACTGTTAAATAAATGGGTTTAATTCAGCTTTAACTGAACAACCTGAAGATAGAAGCAGTAAGAAGGGTCGCTGGTTCGAATCCCAACCACGACACTACCTATGTGGAGTTTGCATGTTCTCCCTGTGCCTGTGTGGGTTTCCTCCGAGTACTCCGGTTTCCTCCCACAATCCAAAGACATGCTGGTAAGTTAATTGGATCCTGTCTAAATTGTCCCTAGTATGTATGGATGTGAGTTAGGGACCTTAGATTGTAAGCTCCTTGAGGGTAGGGACTGATGTGAATGTACAATGTATATGTAAAGCGCTGCGTAAATTGACAGCGCTATATAAGTACCTGCAATAAATAAATAAAAATAGAAGCTGATTGGTTGCTATGCACAGATGCTTCATTTTAGATACCCCCCCCCCCCACCACCCCCCCAGCCCTCCACATCCATGATTTTAAGGTTCCATTCACAACAGATGCATATACAACGTGCATAGTAAAAGCAATAAATCACAAAAGAAGCCATTCACACCAGTGCATTTTGCTCATGTGCGCTGCACTATGCTGAAAGAAAAGGGGAACAAGCCCTACTTTTTGCAGCATAGTAATTAAAAAATGACTGAAGTTAATAGAAAAGTATTACAGCGCAACGCAGTGCATGTTAACTACTTCAGTACAGGGCATTTTCACTCCCTTTCTGCCCAGGCCCTTTTTCAGCTTTCAGCGCTGTTGCACTTTGAATGACAATTGCATGGGCGTGCTACACTGTACCCAAATTAATATTTTTAGCATTTTTGTCCCCACAAATAGAGCTTTCTTTTGGTGGCATTTGATCACCTCTGCAGTTTTTATTTCTTGGGCTATAAACAAAAGAACAGTGACAAGTTTGAAAAAAAAACAAACTATTTTTTACTTTTTGCTATAATAAATACCCCAATTTAAAAAAAAAAATGTTTTCCTCAGTTTAGGCCGATATGTATTCTTCTACATATTTTTGGTAAAAAAAAAAAAATCACAATATAAGCGTATATTGATTGGTTTGCGCAAAAGTTATAGCGTCTACAAAATAGGGGATAGATTTATGGTATCTTTATTTATTTATTTTTTCCTAGTAATGGCGGTGATCTGCGATTTTTATCGTGACTGTGACATTGTGACATATCGGACACCTTTGACACTATTTTGGGACCATTCACATTTATACAGCGATCAGTGCTAAAAAAATGCGCTGATTATTGTATAAATGTCACTGGGAGGGAAGGGTTAACACTAGGGGTTAAATGTGTTACCTAGGGAGTGATTCTAACTAATCGTTGTTCCTCTGTACTGGGAACACATGATCGGTCTCCTCTCCCGACAGGACGTGGATCTGTGTGTCTACACACACAGATCGATGTCCCTGCTCTGTTACTAGCAATCGCCGGGCACGCACATCGGCTCCCAAGTGACTCGGCGCGCACCCCCTAGATGGCCGGGAAGCCGAGGACGTCATATGACACCCACCCAGGATGTCCTGCGGACATCATTTGACTATGGGCGGGGAAGCAAGTGGTTAAACACAATGCTGCACATCAATGCCTATGCGTTTACCTGCACTGAATGCACACATTGCGGTGTAAATGGACCACCTCATTGCAGTGGTGTGTGTGCTGCAAAAAAAAGTGCAGCCAGCCATAATTTCTTCCATGCAAGGCAATCCACCACCTCACACTGTGCACGGTGGCCAATTTAATGAAATGTCATTGTGTGACATTTAAATAAAGTTTGTTTAAAAAAAAGTGAACAGTGCGATTTGGCGCATTGGCACTGCTGTCATCCTTCCACACACCAGCCGCTGTATTGTAACACAGTTACATTGTAACTGTGTTACAGTAACATTGTAGCAGTTGTTGTGAATGTGCCCTTTGCTACAATCTCCTGCTATAAAATGCTAGTCAAGCAGAATTGTTGTGTTGTGACCGACATCCCATGACTTTCCTGATCCCCATACTTTCTACAGGTGGTGACACATATTTTAATAAAATTAGAGGATCAGCTGAAGAGCCAGGCAACTGGCATTTTCAAAAAGATGTCAGCAATGGCAGCTTCCAGTTTTCTCACATGACAGGTAGAGTGTGAATGTCACACAGTAAAAAATGTGTCGGGGTCTGATACTTTTTGGTTACTTCTAAAAGCTCATTCCCAGCAGCCTGTGTGCATTCATTCACAGCAGGCTGTGTGGAGAATTGTATGTGCTGGTGGCTTATCGTTTAGCGTCAACGACTTTCAAAGCACGATTGTCGCGCGATTCTGCGTGTTGCATAGGGCCAGCCCATTCCGTTGAAAGGGCTGCCCTATGGGCGTTTGTCACCTGAAAAGAAGCTCCTGCTCTTTTTTTGGGCGACATGCTTCATGTGATTTTTAAAGGCATGGTTTGCCACACGATCCTGTTGTGCAACAATCGTGGCAGAACAGCATTGCTTTTTGGGTGCCATTGAAGGATAATGGCACCCAAACCTGTGCCTTGCAGTGATTGCTACATGATTCAGAATCACGGGCAGAATTGTGATTCCAAATTGCTGAGTGTGAACTGAGTCCTAGAGGTGGTGTGATGGGTTGTTACAATACATCACACTGTTTACTTTATTTTGCTCAACTTTATTAAAGTGTCACAAAATGACACTTCATTCAAGTCTATGCACCGCAGTACGTTGTGATGCAATGAGGTGACTGGAAATGACACGTAAACATGCAGACATGCTCCATTTTTATGCAGCGCGTTGCACCTCCATGTCATGTGAACAAGGCACAGAGAAGAAAAAGGTTTTCCATGCATCTTTGTGTTGATCTACACACATGGTGTGAATGAGCCCTAAGGGCGTTCCACAAATGGGCACAAAAAAGCACATTGTGTTTGTGACACCATTGTTTGTTAAGGGCACCCCAAATGTGACATACAGATGTGCATTTTTGCACACGTCAAAGTGCGTGGTTAAAAAAATGTGCGAAGTTTAAATCCCAAAGCGATACATGAGCTTCTTTGGTGTGGTGTGACGTGTGGGTTAGTCCCCTGAAATGAATGGGCTGCACTATGCGTGTAGCATGGAACGCTAGGCTTGAACCTATCAAACATTGGTAGGTACATGAGTACAAGTCTGGAGGCACTTCACATCCACATACGCCACCCTCACCCACCACCCCCCTCCAAATGAAGAGCCAGCCTGCCTCCAATCACAACAAGATACCAGTGATCAGCCCTGTTTTGTTAGGGAATTGCTGGGACTTGTAGTACATAGCAGTGCTCAGCTCTCCCATCATCGCAATCTTTACAAACCTTCCTTCATGCAGCATGCACAGCTCCCCGGGGCACACAGGACAATACAGAGCATGCACGGTCACGTGCTCACTGTGTGTGTGTTTGCTCCATCGCCTGGGCAACTGTTGCCTGGTTACTTCAAATGACAGGTCCCGCCCAGAGCTCAGTGTATGACATGTGAACTGACACAGAGGAGATTTCTTGCTGATAGGAGCATGGCGGAGGCTGGGGATCAGGAGAAGAACAGCTCCTGGTTGCAGGAATATACACAGATCACCTTCCCGTTGTGACATTGCAGATTTCCTTTGAGATTAGTATTACTGTTTCAGTTTAGTGATCAGAGGGGTAATAGATGCTTTGAACTAGTTAAGGACCAATTTTTCAAACTTGGGGTTTACAAGTTAAAATCATTTTTTTTTTTTTGCTTGAAAATTACTTAAACCCCCCAAACATTATATATATATTTTTAGACACCCTACAGAATAAAATGACAGTCGTTACAATACTTTATGTCACACCGTATTTGCGCAGCGGTCTTACAAGGGCAATTTTGGGGGGGGAAATCATTTTTTTTAATTAAAAAATAAGACAACAGTAAAGTTAGCCCAATTTTTTTTTAATTGTGAAAGATAATGTTACGCCAAGTAAATTCATGCCCAACATGTCACGCTTCAAAATTGCGCCCGCTCGTGGAATGGTGACAAACTTTCACCCTTAAAAGTCTCCATAGGCAATGTTTAAGAATTTCTACAGGTTACCAGTTTTGAGTTACAGAGGAGGTCTTTTGCTAAAAGTATTGCACTCTCTCTAACAATTGAAGCAATACCTGACGTGTAGTTTGAACACCGTTTTCATATGCGGGCGCGACTTACGTATGCGTTCGCTTCTACGCACAAGCTCAGCGGGACGGGATGCTTTTAAAAAAAAATGTTTTTGTTCTTTTTTTTTTTTTTTACACTGTCCCTTTAAAAAAAAATTTTGGGTCACTTTTATTCCTATTACAAGGAATGTAAACATCCCTTGTAATAGAAAAAAGCATGACAGGACCTCTTAAATATGAGATCTGGGGTCAAAAAGACCTCAGAGCTCACATTTACACTTAAATGAACTAAAAAAATAAAAAACTAAAAATGTCTTTTCAAAAAAAAAAAAAAAAATTCTCCTTTAAGACCATAAGGCTGGTTTCACACTGGTCCGACAAAGCTCTGACATTGGGAGCTCATGTCGCGTGACGTGTGAAATTCAATGTTTCCCTATGGGAGCCGTCCTAACTGGTCCGACACAAGTCGTTCCGACTTTAGAAATGCTCCCTGTACTACTTTGGTCTGACTTTGATCCTACTTCAGCCCATTGACTATCATTGAAGTCGGATCGCCGTCTCGCATGATCCGACTTTGGCATGCGACTTGTGCTCAGATGATCTTGAGGGGGAACTCCGCGCCAAATTTTAAATAAAAAAACGGCATGGGTTCCCTCTCCAAGAGCATACCAGGCCCTTCGGTCTGGTATGTATTTTAAGGGGAACCCCCTACGCCGAAAAAACGTCGTGGGGGTCCCCCCCAAAATCCATACCAGACCCTTATCCGAGCACGCAGCCTGGCCGCTCAGGAATGGGGGCGAGCACCCCCCCTCCTGAACTGTACCAGGCCACATGCCCTCAACATGGGGTGGTGGGTGCTTTGGGGCAGGGGGGAGCCCTGAGCCCCCCCCACCCCAAAGCACCTTGTCCCCATGTTGATGAGGACAAGGGCCTCTTCCCGACAACCCTGGCCGTTGGTTATCGGGGTCTGTGGGCAGGGGGGCTTATCGGAATCCGGGAGCCCCCTTTAATGAGGGGGCCTCCATATCCCAGCTCCCCACCCAATGTGAATGAGTATGGGGTACATCGTACCCCTACCCATTCACCTAGGAAAAAAGTGTCAATAAAAAAACACACTAGACAAGTTTTTAAAGTAATTTATTAGGCAGCTCCGGGGGTCTTCTTCCGACTCCGGGGTCTTCTTCCGACTTCGGGGGTCTTCTTCCTTCTTCTCCGGCCTCTTCTCCGCGTTCTCCGGTATCTTCTGCCGGGCTCCTCCGCTATCTTCTGCTCTTTTGCCGGCGGTGGCCCGGTCTTCGCCATCTTCTTCCCTCTTCTCTTCTTCCAATGTTGACACAACGCTCTCTCCCACTGTAATGCCGTATGCACGGTCCGCAATGACTTATATAGGGATGAGGCGAGGTCACTGGGTGATGTCGCCTCATCCCCGGTCAGTCCCGGGGCATGATGGGAAAAAGAGCAGAAGATAGCGGGGGAGCGCGGCAGAAGATACCGGAGAGCGCGGAGAAGAGGCCGGAGAGCACGGAGAAGACCGCAGGAGTCAGAAGAAGACCCCCGGAGTTAGAAGAAGACCCACGGAGCTGCCTAATAAATTACTTTAAAAACCTGTCTAGTGTGTTTTTTTTATTGACACTTTTTTTTCCTAGGCGAATGGGTAGGGGTACGATGCACCCCATGCTCATTCACATAGGGTGGGGGGCCAGGATCTGGGGCCCCCCTTATTAAAGGGGGCTCCCAGATTCCCAAAAGACCCCTGCCCGCAGACCCCGCCAGGGTTTTTGGGAAGAGGCCCTTGTCCTCATCAACATGGGGACAAGGTGCTTTGGGGTGGGGGGCCCCAGGACTCCCCCCTGCCCCAAAGCACCCGCCCCCCATGTTGAGGGCATGCGGCCTGGTATGGTTCAGGAGGGGGGGGCGCTCGCTTGTCCCCACCCCCATTCCTGACCAGCCGGGCTGCGTGCTCGGATAAGGGGCTGGTATGGATTTGGGGGGGGGACCCCACGCCGTTTTTTCGGTGTAGGGGGTTCCCCTTAAAATCCATACCAGACTGAAGGGCCTGATATGCCCTTGGAGGGGGAACCCATGCCGTTTTTTTATTTAAAATTTGGCATGGAGTTCCCTCTCAAGATTCATACCAAACACAGTGCCTGGTATTGGTGGGAATCCAAGCCGGATCCCCGTTCATTAAAAGTTGGACGTATGTCGGCTTTAAGTCGCGGGGCAAAGTCGGATCCAAAGTAGGACGGCTGCCGTGTCGCACCAGTGTGAACCCAGCCTTAGGCGGAAGTGACGTTTGATGTCACTTCCAGTGGGGGGGCCCTCTCAGACCCCCGATAAAAGTGATCTGGCGACGAATCCGCTGTGGAGACCACTTTTAGCAGAAAGAGGACCTTCCAGCGGGGATGGAGCGATCCTCCGCTGAGCTGGCGTAGTCTGTTCACTCTGCCAGCTCAGCTGGGGGCCTAATGAGGTAAAATGGTTTAAACCGTAGAAATATGCCAACTCACAAGTCAGTGCGCGCTCTGAAGCAGATGTATTAATACAGAAGAAAAAAGGTGACTAGAATACAAGTCATAGGGCTGGTTCACACTACAAAACGCACTCTAGATCCGTTCCGGATATATTTTTGCATGTATGTTTTCGACGCATTAAAGTGCATTTTTATGCATTTTCGGATGCATTCTAGATGCTTTTTTCCTGTTTTATTTTCACTGTACTGGGTCCAGTGCATTTTTGATGCGATCCAGTGAATTCGGGTGTGTTTTAATGCATTTTACTGTGTTCCGGTACAGTCCAGTTCAGGAAAAATGCAGCATGTTCTTTTTTTTCTGGAACTGGAAAGCCCTGGAACTGACTGCACTGGTATGAACTATGCCAGTGGAAACAATGTAACCTACTTTCCATGTATTTTTGATGCATAAAAACAACGCACTGGACTGCATGTGGTGTGAACTGGCCCTAAGGGAAGCTGCTTTCACAGGACACATGTAGTGTATCAAAAACAACTACAGTGCCTTGAAAAAAAAAGATGACTAATGTATGGGCTGCTCTAAGATATCTGCCATCCAGTGTGCAGAAAAAGCACAAAAGTATGTTGACCAAAAAAAAGTATGTTGACCAATAGAATAATAATCTAAAACCCCTACAGAAAGTCAGGTTGACAGCGAAGACTTTGGATACGATGCCTAAATTCCAGAAGGTCGGGACACTGTGGGTCTCACATTTCTTGTCTACAGATTTCGATCATTGCCTTCCAGAGCTCTGATAGATTTTATTAACCAATTCATCTGTCCCTGAGCATGGTGAGCCTTCCCCCGGCATGATCCTTCCCTTACCCGGCAGCCTCATCATCTACCTTCCCTTCACCCCCCTTTTCCTTTCTCTATTTCTTACTTTGTGTTCTTCCTGACTTTTTCTTGTTGCATTGGAACATCTCTCCTTTCTCTTCTTTACCTCTAATGGGACTGGAAAAGATCACTGTCAAATGTATCATCATTACAAATTTATTGGAATTATATGTACAGAGTTGGATTTCTATCTTTACATTTATTGTACATTTGTCCTTTTGTATGTCACTTGTTTGTTTGAGAACCTTTAATAAAAGGTATTTAACAAGAAAGTGACTTCAGGTGGAAATCTGGTGGCAGGCATTCAGGCAGTCACGGGTGCTGCAGTTGTCTGAAGACAATAGTTGGCAGTGGAGATTCCTCCATCCATGCTGTTCAGAGTAGATAGGGGGAATCAACATATTCTCGCTTGTTCAGCCTGCGTCTCAAAAAGAGGAAATCTAACCATGTATGGCTAGCTTAAGGTAGAATTACAGCTTTAGGCCCCTTTCACACTGGGGCGGTAGGGGGCGTCGGCGGTAAAACAGCGCTATTTTTAGCGCTGTTTTACCGCGGTATTCGGCCGCTAGCGGTGCAGTTTTAACCCCCCGCTGGCGGCCGAAAAAGGGTTAAAACCCCTCGTATAGCGCGGCTATAGCCGCGGTATAGCCACACTGTCCCATTGATTTCAATGGGCAGGAGCGGTTTAGGAGCAGTGAATACACCGCTCCTTCACCGCTCCAAAGATGCGGCTGACAGGAGATTTTTTCTTCTCCTGCCAGCGCACCGCTTCAGTGTAACACTGAACAAACAGTGGAGGCTGTTTAGGGGCGGTTTGCAGGCGCTATTTTTAGCGCAATAACGCCTGCAAACCGCCCCAGTTTGAAAGGGGCCTTACTATTACCTTAAATCGTTCATTTTGGTTAAGCTGTCCCAAACAAACTATTTTCACTACTAAACAAGGTGGTTGCTGTGTGTGCTGTAATATACTGTAGTAGGAATAGCTTCAGATAGTAAGCAGTGCCGTGTTCTGGCAACATACCAGTGACTTTCGGTCTGCTGCCAGATCGAGAAAGAGTTGGGCTGAGTGCCTCTCCGCCATTCAGGAGAGGCCTATTTTTAGCAAATGGAGAGGTTGGGCGGATGTTGTCATAATTTCCTACTAAGCCAATCAAAGAAAGCCACGTGTTCATTGATGAAAATACAAGGCTTCTACTTTTAATTCTGGCAGCAGACATGAAATCGCCTGGACAGCCGTCAGAGTACAGCGCTACTTGCTGTACAGTGTCTTGAAAAAGTATTCATACCCCTTTAACTGTTCCACATTTTGTCATGTTACAACCAAAAACTTAAATATATTTTATTGGGATTTTATGTGATAGACCAACACAAAGTAGCACATAATTGTGAAGTGGAAGGAAAATGATAAATGGTTTTCAAATTTTTTTACAAATAAATATCTGAAAAGTGTGGCATGCATTTGTATTCAGCCCCCTTTACTCTAATACCCCTAACTGAAATCTAGTGCAAAGATATACAATTAGCTGACCTCCAGCTGTTGCAAAACTACAAGTCCCATCATGCCTCTGCCTCTCGGTGTCATGCTTGTGGCTGTCAGAGTCTTGCTATACCTCATGGGACTTGTAGTTCTGCAACAGCTGGAGGTCCGCTAATTGCATATCCCTGATCTAGTGGAACCAATTGCCTTCAGAAGTCACCTAATTAGTAAATAGAGTCCACCTGTGTGTAATTTAATCTCAGTATAAATACAGCTGTTCTGTGAAGCCCTCAGAAATTTATTGGAGAATTTTAGTGAACAAATGGCATAATGAAGGCCAATGAACACACCAGACAAGTCAGGGATAAAGTTGTGGAGAAGTTTAAAGCAGGGTTAAGTTATGAAAAAAATATCTCAAGCGCTGAACATCTCACGGAGCGCTGTTCAATCCATCATCTGAAAATGGAAAGAGTATGGCACAACTGCAAACCTACCATGGCAAATAGTGTTCTACCTGAGGGCCCCCCTTGCCTCATTAAAGTGGAACTTTATCCATAACTATTTGATAAAAAATAATGTTCTTTAGCCAGGAACATACATTCCACATTAATAATGCTACCAAAATAAGTGCTGTAAATTGCCTCCAGCATTGTTCCTGTTTCTTCTTGCTGGAGGCTGCCATTTTGTTGAAGCTCGGAGCCCCAGCATTAAATAATAAAGCAGAACTATTTTCTGCAGATTTTTGTCTTTAGATTTACCAAAACCATATAATATGAGGTCAAACCTTAAGAGTTTCAATTTGTATGCAATCAGGCAGACCTTTGCACTACATGGTTGTGGTAAATCTGAAGACAAAACTATGTAGAAAATCTAATAGTGTGTATGGGGCTTAAACCCGTCGATTTAGCGGTTTCAAAAAACAGTTACATTCCTGGAATGCTGGAAATCCTGTCACATTTGCTTGTGTCCTCAACCAAACTGTCAAACCATCAAATGGCTGGTGTCATACTGTAACTGACCACATGTGCAGCACCATGGCAGTTCCAGATCAAACAAGCATCTTCCTTGGCTATAAAGGATAGGAGGTTTTTATTCCACTTTAAGTCAACAGATCGGCCTCTACAAACTCAGAAGTGCCTAAAAATGCCTAAAATAGAGACCAACTGAGCATGTGCAGAGCAGGGTGTATTACTGGATTTTAAACAGTAAAGACACTTATTTTTTATGTTTTACACTGCTATACCTGCAAAAGGAGCCAGTCTGAAGTTATCCAGCAGGACTTAATTTTCTGACTAAAGTTCCACTTTAATATTAATCCTATTTTTAACCACTTCAGCCCTGGAAGGATTTACCCCCTTAATGACCAGGCCATTTTTTGCAATACGGCACTGCGTCGCTTTAACTGACAATTGCGCGGACGTGCAACGTTGTACCCAAACAAAATTTATGTCCTTTTTCTCCCACAAACAGTCTTCTTCTGGTGGTGATTGATCACCTCTAACTGTGTGGGGGATGGGCTTACTGGGACAACACAGAGATAGCTGTTCCCGATCACAAGGAACAGCAAATCTCAATGTTGTCCCATGTAAGTAAGGGGATTCGGCTTGTTTACATAGACAGATCCCCATCCTGCCTCTCTGTACCGCCATTGCGCGCGTGTCCACTGTATCTCATGCACAGACCAACGTAAAGGTACATCGCTTTGCGCAGCCAAGCCGCCTTGCTGCAGTATATATGCGGAAGGCGGTCGGCAAGTGGTTAATAAACATAACCCCCTTCTTTTCCAGACCATTTTCAGTGCTGGGATAGTATGATTGACAACTATTCAGTCATATAACTCTGTATCAAAATTAATTTTGTAGAACTTTTTTGAGACCGATAGAGCTTTCTTTTGGTGGTATTTATTAACCACTGTGGGTTTTATTTTTTACTATATTAAGCAAAAAGGTCAAATATGTTTAAAGAAAGCTAAACAAAAGTTATAAAACACAGTAAATAATTAGTCTTTCTTTATCAATTTCGACCAGAATGTACTCTATAAGGGATGCCAGGTGTCATATTATACATATAGAGGCAGGAGGGGCTGCTGTGAAATTCTGTTTGGTAGATCTCAGTGCTTATTTTAAACCATGGCAAAACTGCATTTAGGCTACATTGCTTTTTTTAGGTGGTCACTGTCAAATGACGATGATCCCCAGCTGGGAGTGGTCAAGGTAACCAGGCATAACATCCCACCATTATTGGATTTCAGTGGCACTTTAACCCACCTCACCTTAGAAAAACAATCCCACAATCATTGCTGGTTGTTGCTTTCATTACATAGTTTTTCTTAGGATTATTGTTGGGAGGTGTTGCACTTCATTGAGAGTTTACTTATTTAATCTAGCATAGTTGACCTATCTTTAGCGTATTTAATTTTGAAATAGACACAACCTATTAAAAGTGATAAAAATAATTATTTGATCCGCTGCAGATTTAGTAAATTTGCCCACTTACAAAGAATTAAAGCGTCTATAATTGTTATCATATGTCTATTTTTAAATGATAGAGACAGAATATCAACCAAAAATCCAGAAAAAAAAATATACAGGCAGTCCCCAAGTTACGAACGGGTTAGGGACTGCCTGTTTGTTCCTAAGTCAGATTTGTTCGTAAGTCGGAAGCGCATACGCAGAACGGCAGAGGCGTCGTTTTCCGCTGTTTTCCTACGTCGTTTTCCAACGTCAATTTCTGATGTTTTTCGCTGTTTTCCAATGTGCCCGCCGACGCCGCCTCCTGTTCGTAAGTAGGAGTCGTTCGCAAGTCGGAGGTTCGTAACTGGGGGACCTCCTGTACAATACAAATGTTATAAATTTAGTTGCAGTTCAGTGAGTAAAATAAGTATTTAATACCCTACTAATGCTCATGTGGTACACAGATTAGTCCTGTGAATTAAGAAGGTGACAACTCGTTATGTGTATAAAAGACACCTGTCCACAGAATCTCTTTCTTCCATTTAAATCTCACCATTCTGGGCAAGACCTGTCAAAGGACGTCAAGGACAAGATTTTAGACCTGCACAAGGCTGGAATGGGCTACAAGACCATCAGCAGGAAGCTTGGTGAGAAGGAGACAACTGTTGGAGCGATTCGCAAATAGAAGAAATACAAAATAACCATCAATCGCTCTCGGTCTGGGGCTCCATGCAAGATTTCGCCTCACGGGGGAAGGATGATCATGAGAAGAGTGAGGGATCAGCCCAGAACTACACAGGAGGAGCTTGTGAATGATCTCAAGGCAGTTGGGACCACAGTCACCAAACAAACCATTGGTAACACAATACGCTGCCATTGACTGAAATCCTGCAGTGCCCGCAAGGTCCACCTCCTCAAGAATGCACGTGTACAGGCCTGTCTGAAGTTTGCCAATGAACATCTAAAATGATTCAGAGAAGGATTGTGAGAAAGCGCTCTGGTCAGATGAGACCAAAATTGAGCTCTTTGGCATTAACTCAATTCGCCGTGTCTGGAGGAAGAAAAATGCTGACTATGACCCTAAGAACACCATCCCTACAGTCAAGCATGGAGGTGGAAACATTATGCTTTGGGGCTATTTCTCTGCTAAAGGTACAGGCCGACTTTGCCGCAGCGAGGGGCCCTTGGATGGGGCCATGTATTGTAATATCTTGGATGAGAACCTTCTTCCCTCAGCCAGAACACTCAAGATGGGTGGAGGATGGGTCTTCCACCATGACAATGATCCAAAGCATACCGCCAAGGCAACAAAGGAGTAGCTCAAAAAGAAGCACATTAAGGTCATGGAGTGGTCTAGCCAGTCCCCAGACCTTACTCCTATAGAAAATGTAGCTGAAACTTTGAGTTGCCAAGCGACAGCTAATAAACCTTAAGGATTTATAGAAGATCTGTAAAGAAGAGTGGACCAAAATCCCTCCCGAGATGTGTGCAAACCTGGCAACCAACTACAAGAAACGTCTTACCTCTGTGCTTGCCAACAAGGGTTTCTCTGCCAAGTACTAATTAATGTTTTGCTTGGGTATCAAATAATAATTTTACTCACTGACAGGGCTAGCCTGGGACAAAAATTTGGCCCTGGACTTCATCCAGACTGGCCCACATTAATTTTGCAAACATGCACAAAAACAGAATATAAACTATACTCAATTGCGCAAAAAAAGCTTCCCCCTTACATCAGCGTCTCCAGAGAGCCCCCCTTACATTAGTGTCCCCAGAAAGCCCCCCTTACATCTGAGTCCCCAGAGAGCCCCCCTTACATCAGAGTCCCTAAAGAGCACCCCTTACATCAGAGTCCCCAGAGAGCCTCCGTCTTGCATCAGGATCCCCAGAGAGCCTCCTCCTCATATCAGGGTCCCCAGAGAGCCTCCCCCTTACATCAGTGTCCCCAGAGAGCCCCCATTTACATCAGGGTCCGCAGAGAGCCCCCCCTTACGTCAGAGTCCCCAGAGAGCCTCAGTTTTGCATCAGGGTTCCCAGAGAGCCCCCCTTACATCAGAGTCCCCAGAGAGCGCCCCCCTTACATCAGAGTCCTCAGAGAGCCCCTGCCCTGCATCAGGGTCCCCAGAGAGCCTCCCCCTTACATCAGGGTCCCCCCAGAGAGCATACCCTTACATCAGGGTCCCCAGAGTGCCTCAGCCTTACATCAGGGTCCCCAGAGAGCCCCCCACTTACATAAGGGTCCCCAGAGTGCTGTTCCTTACATCAGGGTCACCAGAGAGAGGGCAGGCAGTGAGAGATGATGTAATCTCTATCATTTAAAATACACCTCTAATAAAAATTATAGACCCTTCATTTATTTGTAAGTGGGCAAACTTACAAAAATCTGCAGGGGATCAAATAATTATTTTTCCCACTGTATATATACTTAGTGTAAACAGAGAGTTTAAGCCTCATATACAGATTGCTTGTTTAAAATAAATATTAAAAGAATTAATAGTTTCAAACACAGGAGTGATAAATAATGGTGTTGTATTTCACATAAAATACTTCACTTAAAGGGTGGTCTTTGGCAGGAACTGCGTCACCTGGCTGCAGACATTGTTTTTTCTTTATCATACATCACGGGACACAGAGCCATAGTATTAACTATATGGGTATATAGGCACCTTCAGGTGATGAACACTGGCACACCCAAGACAGGAAGTTCACTCCCTATATAACCCCTCCTCCTACCAGGAGTACCTCAGTTTTTTGTCAAGGTGTTGGTCACGAGTGAAGATGTGCTCTGAAGAGCTCCACTGGAGGGATCCTTACTGGATTTAAACAGCCTCCACAGCCGGATCCATCCAAAGTGCCACTGAGGCCAAAGTGGATGGTACCCGGGCCTCGTATAGGAAGAACGAGGTTTTGCTTGTAACGCCTCTCCTTGGAGGGCTGTGATGGGTGAAGTTTGGATCTGTCTGTTATCAGCAGTATCCTGCGGAGAGGATAAGGTAAGGGAAGAAGCCTAGGAACTGTAAAAAGTCCACCTATAGTTTTTCTTCCTTGGGTAAAATGTTGTCATGCCTTAAATCTCCACTAGAGTGAGTAAATGTACATACCTTAGTTCGTTGTCTCTCACTTCAGCTCAGTGTTACAGCACGTGTGTGGGCTCAGTAGCTGCTTGTCTCAGCGGGCATTCGTCATGCAGAAAAGAGATTTACCATATCGCACTTCTCCCCCCCCTGGAGGGACTAAGGGTTTGGGAAGTAAAACAATAGTTTGTGCTCCCCTGCAACCCCCCCTCCCGCGGGGGGTGAGGCAGCTCCCGTCGCTCTGTTTTTTCCCCTACTCTACGCATTAGGCCCTGCCTCTCCTCCCCACCCCTCTTGCTGGGTCTGCCGTAAAACAGACCCGAATGCCGCCCGCGCGCGGGAACTATCTGGATTTCAAAACAGGAGCGGGGGCGGGTAACGTGTGGAGGGGGTGGGGCCTATGCGCGGTGCCATGTGCGGGACGTAGCATCCACGAAGACACGGCGCGGGGAAGAAGCTGAGTCCAAAAAGCAGACTCTCCTCAGCTGGATAGCTGGAGAGCACGGTGGCTAATTGCACAGGGCACAGGAGCGGTGGGGCAAATAAGGGCTTCATGCAGGCATTCCCAATAGAGGAAAGACATTTTACCCAGCACTAGGCTGAACTTTTATTAGCAGCATTTCTTTTGCTAGACTATTGTTCAGCAAGTATTGCATCTAAATAGTGCCTCTGCTTTTGTGTTTAGGACTATGCCTCCCAAAAAGGCCAGTGCAAATACCTCAAAAAAGGTACCAAAAACATCACCCCCAGGCGCTGAGGACTCCAGTCATGCCTCCACATTGTCATCTTCTCCTGAAATACCAGAAGTGGCTAGCCAGGGTGAGCCATTGGAACCAGTAGGTGTTGCAGTTGCTTGAAAGGTGCCTTTTCTTCCGCCCTGTTGGGGCTAGAGGAAAGACTAGCGGTTTTAATCGCATCTTCCATCCAAAGAGATAGGAAGCATGGTAGATCCCCCTCTCCCACCTCAGACCCTTCACCAAGGGAACAGTGGGTGGAGGATGAGGTATTACCCTCAGGCAATCAGGAGGAAAGACAATCCAATGACTCCTCTTCGGAGGAATCAATGAGGGATGAACACTTTCAGCCTCGCAATCTGAAAAATTGCTGGTACAGTCTCTTACGGAAATGGTTTGTTCTGCTTTCAAGCTGCTCCTAACTGAGTCACCGGAAAGTTCCATCTCTTCTTTGGATTCTTTAAAACCTCCGCAGACTTTGCATGCGTTTCCCATCCATGCATGGCTAGAAAAGCTTATTTATGCTGAATGGGATCATGCGGATAAGTATTTTCTCCCTCCAAAAACATTTGCAGTACTCTATCCCATGGAGGAGAAATTCACCAAAAGATGGAATGTACCAGCAGTTGACGCTGCTATATCCAGTGTGAATAAAAGTCTAACTTGTCCAGTAGACAATGCTCAAATGCTTAAGGATCCAACAGATAAAAGGTTGGAATTCCTGTTAAAATCCTCTTTTTCTTTGGCAGGTGCAGTTACTCAGCCTACAGTCGCTGCAATAGGCATCTGTCAGTCCCTAAAGGACCCATTTAGACAGGCCCTTAACCACTTGGCGTCCGCGCTATAGCCAAATGACGGGCACAGCGCGGACCTCGGGTGATTGCAGATCCGAGTAAGGGGCCGATCCTGGCCCCTTACCACATGATCAGCTGTCAGCCAATGACAGCTGATCACGTGCTGTAAACAAAAGCTCGGTAATCTTTTTTTTTTCTTCTCACGTTGACAGCGTGAGAAAAAAAAGCCGATCACCGGCTTATGTGCAAGGGACATCGGTCCCAAAGAGGAAGAGGCAATTCTGCCTCATATAGTGCCACCTATCAGTTTCACCTCTCAGTACACACCAGTGCCGCCTATCAGTGCCCACCAGTGCAGTCTACCATATATACTCGAGTATAAGTCGAATTTTTCAGCACATTTTTTAGTGCTGAAAGTGCCCCCCTCGACTTATACTCGAGTCAAGCACTTTTCTGCAGCAAAAAATTTCATTTTCCGAACCGACTTTGGGACCCCGTATCTCAGGGCCACTTAGTGCTAGGAACTCCAAAGTTGGTGTGCAAACCCAGTGGACCTGGTACCACAACATATCCAAAGCTGAAGTTTCTAGCACTAAGTGGCCCCGAGATACGGGGCCCCAAAATCGGTTCAGAAAATGTCATTCTCTGCTGCAGAAAAGTGCTTGACATTTTCTGAACCGAGTTTGAGGCCCCATATCTCAGGGTCACTTGGTGCTAAGAACCCCAAATTTGGTATGCAAACCCAGTGGAACTGGTACCACAACATATCCAAAGCTGAAGTTCCTAGCACTAAGGGGCCCTGAGATACAGGGCCCCCAAACTGGTTCGGAAAATGTCATTCTCTGCTGTAGAAAAGTGCTTGACATTTTCTGAACTGATTTTTGGGGCCCTCTATCTCCGGGCCACTTGGTGCTAGAAACCCCAGCTTTGGAAATGTTATGGTGCTAGTTCCACTGGGTTTGCACACCAAATTTGGGGTTCTTAGCACTAAGTGGCCCTGAGATACAGGGCCCCAAATTCGGTCAACTGTGTCCATCTGCTGCAATGTCATTTCGGGACCCTTTGGGTTCAGAGACCCCAAATTTTGGCTGCAGCTAGGGGGCATCTAGGAACCCTTAACTACCGAGTTTGAAGTTCAGGGGACCTATGGCTGCAAATGGGCACAGTGAGGCTGCAAATGGGCACAGTGAGGCTGCAAATGGGCACAGTGAGGCTGCAAATGGGCATTGTTGACCCTCTTTTCCACTTACAGTAGCTGTGCATTTCTCACCCTCGTCTTATACTCGGGTCAATAAGTTTTTCCCATTTTTTTGTGGTAAATTAGGGCCTCGACTTATACTCGGAACGACTTATACTCGAGTATATACGGTAATCAGCGTACATCAATGAAGGAGAAAAATTACTTGTTTGCAAAATTTTATAACAAAATTAAAAAAAAAAAAAAAAAAATTTTAATTCAGTCTTTTTAAATAAAAACCGCAGAGGTGATCAAATACCACCAAAAGAAAGCTCTACTTCTGGGAAAAAAATGATAAAAATTTAATTTGGGTATAGTGTTGTATGACCGCGCAATTGTCATTCAAAATGCATCAGCGCTGAAAGCTGAAAATTGGTCTGGGCAGGAGGGGGGTTTAAGTGCCCAGTAAGCAAGTGGTTAAGGAGGTTCCTGTACAACAAGCCCGGGATTTGACCGAACTACCAAGAGCATTATGTTTTGCTATTGACGCCATTAAAGATTCTATTTACCAGGCGTCTCGCCTTGCGCTTGTGCTAGTGCACATGCGTAGGATCCTGTGGCTGAAAATTTAGTCAGCCAAAGCACCATGCAAAAGGCTCCTGACTGGTTTTCCTTTTCATGGGATCAGCTATTTGGGGACGATTTGGACAAATACATCCAGAAGATTTCAAGTGGGAAGAGTACTCTTTTGCCAGTCAAAAGAAGGAATAAACCCCCTTCCTTTAAGCGGGCTCTTTCTCGTGCGCCAGGGGCATCTGCCTCTAGGCAGTCGCGGCGGCCTTCGCTGTCAGAGTCTAGAGGAAAGCCTCAGGGTCAGGCCCAGGCACAAAAGAAGTCCTGGGAGCGAAAACCTGCAAAACAGAATTCTTAAGCCTCATTATGAAGGGGGACCCCCACTCGCCAGGTTGGGGGGGGGGACTTCTGCAGTTCTCTGAAGTCTGGCAGGAGGAAATTCAGGACAGATGGGTCATCACCACTATAGCTCTAGGGTACAAACTAGAGTTTTGGGAGTTTCCACCGCCTCGTTTTCTGAGGTCAAACGTTCCCAAAGATCCAGGGAAAAGGCAATCTCTGTTTCGGGCATTAGACTGATTACTGGTTCAGGGGGTGATCATGCAAATTCCCACAGAAGAGCAAGGTTTGGGGTTCTATTCACACCTCTTCATGGTACCAAAACGAATGGAGATGTCAGACCCATTCTAGATCTGAAAAATCTAAATCAATTCCTGAAGGTCCACTCTTTTCGCATTGAGTCGATCAGGTTGGTGGTTTCTATTCTATCCTTTCTGCGGTTCGAGATAGAACACCATCATTTTCAGTATGTAGCCTTGCCCTTCAGGCTGGCTACAGCACCCCAGGTATTTACAAAGGTTCTGGCTCCACCTCTAGCCAGGCTAAGGGTGCAGGGCATAACAGTCCTGGCG
This sequence comes from Lithobates clamitans, assembly GCA_037952925.1. Lineage (NCBI taxonomy): Eukaryota > Metazoa > Chordata > Amphibia > Anura > Ranidae > Lithobates > Lithobates clamitans. The sequence goes on from JBBGZY010001260.1 coordinate 382,688, forward strand.
TACCTGGATGATCTATTGCTAATTGACCAGTCAGTGGCCCGTTTGGAGCAAAGCGTGCGCATTACAACCAAATACCTGGAAAATCTAGGTTGGATTCTGAACCTAGAGAAGTCTTCCTTAAAACCACTAAAAAGGCTGGAGTACTTGGGTCTGATCATAGACACAGCCCAGATAAAGGTGTTCTTGCCTCAGGCAAAGATCAACACCATAAGGGAGCTGGTGCAGATGGTCAGGTCAAAAAGAGATCCCTCCATTCGCCTTTGCATGAGGTTGTTAGGAAAGATGGTGGCTTCATTCGAAGCGGTTCCCTATGCCCAGTTCTATTCGAGACTGTTGCAAAACAGCAACCTGTCTGCTTGGAACAAAACGGTTCAAGCTCTAGATTTGCCAATGCGGCTGTCCCCAAGCGTGTCCCAGAGCCTCACTTGGTGGTTGATAACCCGGAATCTGCTGAACGGAAAATCCTTCAGACCAGTTATCTGGAAAGTGGTAACGACAGATGCCAGCCTTTCAGGTTGGGGAGCAGTACTAGAAAAGACAACTGTCCAGGGATAGTGGTCAAGAACCAAAAGAACCTTGCCCATCAACATCCTAGAGATTCAGGCAGCGCATCTGGCTCTGAAGGCCTGGACATTCAGGTTACGGGGTTGTCCTGTCAGGATCCAATCCGACAATGCCATAGCTGTGGCTTATATCAATCACCAAGGGGGCAACAAGAGTCTTGCAGCGCAGAGGGAGGTGAACCATATTCTAATGGGCAGAAAGGAATGTTCCGTGCCTATCAGCATTTTTTATTACGGGAGTAGAGAATTAGAAGGCGGACTACTTGAGTCGCCAGCAGTTGTTCCTAGGGGAATGGTCCCTTCACCCCGACATTTTCCTGGCTATTTGTCAAAGATGGGGGACTCCGGATGTAGATCATCTGGTGTCTAAGTTCAACATGAAGTTGGTCAACTTTGTGTGCAGGACCAGGGATCCACTCGCATGCAGAACAAATGCGTTGGTGACCCCGTGGGATCAGTTCTCACTGATTTATGCATTTCCCCCTATTCAGTTGCTGCCACGACTTCTTTGCAGAATCAAGCTGGAAAGAAAGCCAGTAATTCTTGTAGCCCCAGCATGGCCCAGAAGATCCTGGTATGCAGAAATCGTAAAGATGGCGGTGGGGGATCCATGGTCCCTTCCACTACATCCAGACCTACTCTCACAGGGGCCAATATTCCATCCTACCTTAAGAATTCTAAATTTAATGGCTTGGCTATTGAAACCCACATTCTGAAGAAACATGGGCTATCCAGGTCAGTTATCTCTACCTTGATTAATGCAAGGAAGCCAGCTTCCAGAATCATATATTATAGAGTCTGAAGGGCTTATGTTTCCTGGTGTAAATCCAAGGGTTGGCACCCTCGGAAATTTAGCATAGGCAGAATTCTAGTGGAAATCCATGGTCTGGAGGGTAATGGAGATGGATCTCCCCAGAATGGCCTAATGACAGTGAGGTCAGGAGACTTTGACTTTATTCTGCTGTACAATTAGTAAAGGACAAGCGGGACTTTAAAGTTTTCTTTTGCCCTCATGATCCTGAGCCCAGGTTGCTGTATGAGCCATCATCTACTGCACTTCCTTATCCACGTTGAGCACAGAGAAGCAGCGCTATTGGCTTGGCATCCGGATCTCCGGTTTACACACAAGCTCACTTAGCTTGCCTTTTGGTAAGCGCAAAATTTATGTGGTGGTGGATCACAATGAGTGGTGTTTATCTCAAGTTTTCTATATAGCCTTCACTGGGAATTACTGAGGGATTTATGTCTTTCTGAACTTTTTTATGCACTAATTGATTTTTATGTATTGCATTATAGCGAAGTTTTTTCCTGTTTTATTTAGGCAGAATTCTTGCCTTTCTACAATTAGGGGTAGAGATAAAGCTGGCCCTGGGTACTATTAAGGGCCAAGTCTCGGCTTTATCAGTCTTATTTCAAAGACCACTTGCTTCGCATTCTTTGGTCCGGGTCTTTGTGTTGCAAAAACAGCCCTTTGAACCGATACAGCATACTCCCTTAGTCCTTCTGACAAGGAAGTTAGTGTTCTTGGTTGCTATATCCTCAGCAAGGAGGGTTTCGGAATTGGCTGCTCTTTCTTGTAAAGAGCCATATTTGTTTATTCACGAGGACAGGGTCATGTTTTGTCCTCTTCCAATTTTTCTGCCTAAAGTGGTCTCACGGTTTCACCTGAACCAAGATATATTGTCCAACCGTCGTTTTTTCCAAAACCATGTTCTAGGGAAGAGAAGTCACTACATCGTCTTGATGTGGTGAGAGCAGTCAAGGTCTATTTAGAGGCGACTGCTCAGATCCTGAAGACTGATGTCTTATTTGTGCTGCCAGAAGCTCCGAGGAAAGAAAAGGCAGCGTCGAAATCCACTATTTCTAAGTGGATTTGGCAAGTTATAATTCAGGCTTATGGTTTAAAAGGTAAGATTCCGCCTTTTCAAGTCAAGACGCACTCTACCAGAGCAGTTAGTGCTTCTTGGGCAGTGCATCACCAGACCTCCATGGCTCAGATCTGTAAGGCCGCAAATTGGTCTTCAGTACATACATCCACCAGGTTTTATCAGGTGGATGTAAAAAGGCATGAGGATATCGCCTTTGGGCGCAGTGTGCTGCAGGCAGCAGTATAGGTCCTCAAGTCTGTGGGCGCCCTGCGGTTTGTGTCTCCCTCCCCTCACATAGCATTGCTATGGGATGTCCCATATAGTTAATACTATGGCTCTGTGTCCTGTGATGTATGATAAAGAAAATAGGATTTTAATAACAGCTCACCTGTGAAATACTTTTCTTGGAGTACATCATGGGACACAGAGGTCCCTCCCCTCTTTTGGGATTTGTGTATATTGCTTTGCTACACAAACTGAAGTACTCCTGGTAGGAGGAGGGGTTATATAGGGAGTGAACTTCCTGTCTTGGGTGTGCCAGTGTCCATCACTTGAAGGTGCCTATGTACCCATATAGTTAATACTATGGCTCTGTGTCCCATGATGTACTCCAAGAAAAGGATTTTACAGGTAAGCTGTTATAAAAATCCTATTTTTGCAGGAGACACACTGCAAGGCAAGGTCCACCCCCTGTATGCCTTGTTTGCCTTTTACCAGTGGTTTTATGCACCATCTCCCATCCCCAAGGCTAGGGGGGGGTAACGACTGCTAGCTTTCTGCTAGCTGATCCTGAGGTTTGTTTTCTTTTTCTCAAGGGCATGATGAATGGCCATCGTTATACTTTTGCCTCTATTTCTGCCCCTAATACGAGAACTGTGAATTATCTCTCTAAGACCCTGGGGACACTAGAGAGCTTTAGGGAGGGTTCTTTTGGTTTTGGGAGGGGATTTCAACCTTACTTTAGACCTCATCTGGCAAAATTTCCTTGTCCTTTAGAGCCCTCAAACTCAACTCAATGTTAAGCAACTTTTGCGCTCCCTTCATCTGGTGGATAGCTGGCATGTACTACATGCTAGGGTCAAAGATTATAGCTACTACTCCAAAACTTATGATACTTATTCCCGCCTTGATTTGATGTTCTTCTACTATTGAATCCATCACTATTTCCGACCATTCTCCTATAACCTTGACTCTTCGCCCAGTCTCAGCCTACCAACTTGAACGGACGTGGCGACTGAATGAGTCTCTTTTAGATGATAAGTCTGTTTCTGAAGCCCTGTCCCGCACGTTGGCATTGTACTTTGAAACCAATTCCCTGAGGGAGGTGTCCGGCCAGGCAGTCTGGGAAGCTCACAAAGCAGTTATTAGAGGGGAGTTAATAGCCCATGGCTCCTGTATCAAACGGATAAAGCAGAAGGAAATGGCTGACCTCTTAGATAAAATCTATTTCTTTGAGATTACACATAAAGCGAGTTTTGACCCTGCCAATGCCCAACACGTGGAGACTCTGCAGCTTAGTCTCTCTTGGATCACAAAGCCAAGGATAAACAGATTTTTTGCCCATCATTTTCATGAGCAAGGGAATAAATGTGGCAGGCTGTTAGCTAGAAAATCGAAGCTGCAGCAGGATTCCGGTCATGTCCATGCCTTGTCCGTCCACAACAATAAGATTGTGGACACTCAATCCAGAGTTCCACCGCTTCTATGAGTATGTATTACCTCCTCCCTCCCCGAAAGGTGATGCTGGTCGGCAGATCGATTAGACCCCTTTCACACTGAAAACTGCCCACAAAATGCCGGGTGCTTTTGATGCTCCTTTGCGGCGCTTTTCAAGCTCTTTTGAGGAATTAGCGGTGTGCTTTTTTGAAGTTGTGACTCATGTGACTCAAAAGAACCATTTTGGGGAGCTTTTGAAGCGCTTCGCATTCATTTTAGTGGAGAGGGGCGCTTTTTTTTAGCGCTTCAAACATGCTCCAAAGATGCTTGCTTGCAGGAGTTTTTTCACCACCCCGCCACAGTGTGAAAGCATTAATTGATTTTAATCTAAATTGGTTTTCGTGAGCTTTTCATGCGCTTTTTTTAGCGTGAAAGCGGTCTAAGATCTGAGCTTATCTTAGGGAGTCTAACTTTCCACCCTGCCCTCTTCTTGAGGAGCTAGATCGTCCCATTACTGTTGAAGAATTGAGTATTGCAGTTGCTGCCCTGCTACCAGGCAAGAGTCCAGGACCCGATGGCCTTACGATTGCGTATTACAAAAAAATTTTCTCCACATTGGCGTCTCCTATGTGCAGTTATTTTAATTTGATTACTACCTCTAATCCCCTCTGCCCCCAGAAGCCCTGTTAGCCCATGTAACGGTTTTACCAAAACCTGGGAAGCACCCCAATTTCTGTACTAATTACAGACCCATCTCTCTCCTGAACTCTAACACTAAGCTTTTAGCCAAGATCCTGGCCCTTCCTTAGCAAGACCACATGGCGACACTAGTGTACCTAGACCAGACACGTTTTATGGTGGACCGTGAGGCTAGAGACAACACTATCTGAACCCTTCACGTACTCCACTGGGCGCAACATGGGCCTGACCAAACCCTGCGAGTAGTTTGGTCTATCAATGCCGAAAAAAGCCATTTGATCAGGTGAACTGGATCTTTATGATCGAAGTGGTAATGGTCACGGGGGGGGCGCATATTGGCGTTGTATGCGGACCCCAGAGCCAGGAGTTAAAGGTAAATGGTACGCTTTCAGACGACTTTAGTATACGTAATGAGTCTAAGCAGGGGTGCCCCCTCTTCCCATTGATATTCGCCTTATTTCTGGAGCCTTTCCTTCGAACAGTTAGGGGTAATGCAGACGTCTCAGGACTTCACATTGGTTCCATGGAGCATAAGCTATGTGCTTATGTATATGATCTTTTATTTTACCTATCTACCCCTCAGATATCCCTACCCGCCCTATTATCTGAAGTTCACAAATTTGGTCTAATTTTAAAATACATTTTGGAAAGTCTGTACTTTTACCTATTCACGTTCCCCTGGCCATGGCAGTCTCCTGCAACATTCCTTTCCGTTTATCTGGCGTACTGCCTCTTTGCTTTGATTTGATCTGGGGATCAATATCACCCCGGACCCGAAACTTTTATACAACCTCAATTATGGTGCCCTGCTAACAGGCATATTAAGGGACTTGCAGGGTTGGAAGGGCTATTCTCCGACATGGTTCAGGAGGATGAATGTAATCAAAATGACCATACTGTCTAGGATAAATTACACTCTGTATACTGTGCCCATTGCCCTTCCCCAGATTTTCTTTATACTTTGGGCATTCATAGCCTTTGTTTGGAGGGACAGGCGCCCCAGGCTGGCTTATGAAATTCTTCATAGAACCAATCTGGACGGGTGAGTCGGGCTTCCTGATATAGCTCTATATTATAAGTCCATGTTCTTTTTTTTAACAGAAGCTTTTTTATTGAACAAATCAGCATTACAATACAAATTGAGTTAGTTCATTCAGTACAAAAACATTAAGGACAATAAAATCTCTACCAACATCCAGTAACCACTATTTATCAAACATACTGTGCAGATGTGAGAAGTATCACTCAACAGCATGGCTTAATGCATTATAATATTATAGAATCTTAGGTAACTTTATGTAAGTAATCAGTATTTGATTAAACCTAGGCGGGGGGGGGGCCGGGAAGGATTGGGGGGGGGGGGGGGGGGAGGAGGGGAGGAGGAAGGGGGAGAGGGGAGGGGACGGAAGGGGATGGGGGGGGACCAGGGCTGAAGGAGAGTAAACATGTGGTAGCAAGTGTGCTCTAAGGTGTTTCGCGTCACAATTTAAGGGGTAGGGGGCTCAGGGTCCCCAGAAGCATCTACCCATGAGGACCAAATTTTATCAAATTTCCCTGGGCATTGCCTACTTTCATATGTCATTCTGTATAGAGGAAGTACCAAGTTCACCGACTTTTTCCATGAGGCTAGAGTAGGAGGCTCCACCAGTTTCCATCTGAGTAAAATTTCACGTCTAGCGTAATATAATGAGAAGGTAAGACACAATTTACTATACCTATCTCCCTCAATATCTTCGAAATGGCTGAGTAATAATATTTGAGGATCAACCGGTACCTTTAATCCTGTGACATTGCCCAGTGTGGAGGCCACTTCAGTCCAGAAAGGTTGGAGTTTGGGACAGGACCAGACCATGTGCCAGAAGGTGCCCACCTCCTGTCTGCATCTTTGGCAGTTGGGATCTCTTTGCTGGTAAATGCGCGATAATCTCTGTGGGGTGAAGTACGCTCTGTGTAGGAACTTAAATTGTACGAATCTATCTTTTGCAGCTATCATGGAAGGAATGTAGGAAATCAAACACTCCCTCCACTCTTCCTCATCCAAAGAAGGAATATCCATCCTCCACTTTTCCCAGGTTTTAGTCAGTTTGGTGTCATACTCCACTGTAAGGTATAGATACAGTGTTGAGAGAGGTTTCCCCATCACACTGGAAATCAGGACCCGCTCAATGGAGTCAGGTTCCAGAGTGAGGGGGGCAGGGAACTGGGCTTCAAAAGCGTGCTTCAGCTGCCAGTACCTGAATTGAAAGGAGGACGGGATAGCAAACGATTGCCTCAGAGCCTGAAAAGTCATAAGCCTACCGTCCTGAACTATATGTTTTAAGGTAAGGATTCCCTTCTTTGCCCACAAGGAGGGGTCCGGTATGCTATAAAAGTGGGGAAGCATAGGGTTACCCCAAAGGGGCATATGTGGTGAGATGTGATTAGGTTTTGCGTATTTCTTCCTAGCCTCCTGCCAGACCCTCACGGTGGTTCGCATTAGATTTGTCATGGACGAATTGGCCCTAAGACCACGAAACGGGAGATTGCTCAGGGCAGCAAAGGATCCCAGAATGGCCGCTTCCAGAGTGACCGCTGGGTTCTGTGTGGGCTGGGAGAACCACCACCGTATCGTGACCAGGACAGCTGCCCAATAATAAATTTGAAAATTCGGCAGTGCCAGTCCACCCCCCGAAAGTGGGAGATAGAGGATCTGTTTGGCCACCCTGGGCGGCCTCCCCGCCCAGACAAATTGTATCAGCAGACTCTCCAACCTCCGGAAAAAGGCCTTGGGGATGTGAATGGGGGTATTGCGGAAGAAATATAAATATTTGGGAAGATAAATCATTTTTAGCAGATTGACTCTGCCGACGGGGGTCAATGGAAGGGAACGCCATGCAGCACACCTAGCCGTTAGATGTGTCGTGAGTGGTCGCAGATTATTTTCTAAATAGTCCTGGACTTTACCACTAATTTTAATCCCTAGGTATTTAAAGTCATCTACCCATTTGAGCTGTGGATGAGGCACCCTAGGGGTCGAGGGATGGAGTGGGAAAAGAACCGACTTGTCCCAATTGATGCGAATCCCTGAGTACCCCCCGAAACGATTAATTAGTTCCAGTGCAGTCTGTAAAGAGGACGACGCGTCCGCTAGATAAAGCAGAGCATCGTCCGCATACAGCGATATCTTTTCCTCGATTGGACCTACCTGGAGACCCTTTACACCAGGATCCGCCCTCAACAATATGGCCAGGGGCTCCATTGCCAGAGCAAATAAGCCCGGGGAGAGGGGACAACCCTGTCTCGTACCCCGGGATAATTGGAACTTCCCTGATAGGCAGCCATTGGTACGAATTCTAGCTGAAGGATTACGGTAGAGCATACGGAGCCAGTTCGTGAAACCCGGGCCAAACCCAAATCGTGAGAGCACCTCCCATAGGTAGCCCCACTCGACGGAGTCAAAAGCCTTCTCCGCGTCGAGTGAGGCCACCGTTCCTTTAGTCTTCCCATCCGACCTGTCTATGTGTGTATGAAGGCGTCTGATATTGATGTCAGTGCCTCTTCCGGGCATGAAGCCTGTTTGGTCTCTGTGGATCAGGGCAGTAATGACCAAATTAAGCCTATTGGCCAAAACTTTTGCCAGTACTTTTGCATCCACATTCAGAAGGGATATGGGACGATATGAGGAGCATAATGTGGGGTCTTTCCCTGGCTTTGGGATCACCACTATAATCGCGTCACTCATCGTGTCCGGGAGTTTCTCGAGGCGCGTCGATGCAGAGAAGAGGCCCCAAAGTTTATCAACTAGTTCTATAGCATATTGTTTGTAAAACTCCACAGGGATGCCATCGGGACCCGGAGTTTTCCCTGCTTGCATTGATTTAAGTGCTTGGATTATCTCTAAGGACGTAATTGGGGCGTCGAGTTTGTCACGATACGTTACCGTAAGAGTGGGGATATCTATGTCATCTAGGTATGCCACCAAATCCTCCCTATCATAGTCTACCCTGGACGTGTAGAGGGATTCGTAGAATTCCGCAAAACAACTATTGATCCCCTCAGGTGTGTGGGTCAGCTGTCCCGAGAAGTCCCTGATATGTGAGATGCTCATTCCTCCCGCCTGCTCTCTAGAGAGCCAGGCCAACAGACGGCCTGACTGCTCTCCCTGCTCAAAGATCCGTTGGGATTGAGCCAGCATTTTCTTCTGGGTAAGAGAGGTACGGAGACGAATAACCTCCTTCGTCATAAGTTGTAACTGTGAATAGTGTATAGGGTCTCGAGTACGAACAAAGAGAGCCTCAGCACTGCTCGCCTCTCTCTCAGCTTTTATCAAGTCTGCCTTACGCTCCCTGCGAACTCTGGCAATTATGGTCTGGTAGTGTCCCCTCGTCGTAGCTTTAAAAGCATCCCACACAACTGTGGGGTCAGCTGAGCCTTCGTTAACCGCCCAGAAGTCAATCAATTCAGTTCTGAATTGGGAGTCCACAGCAGTGTCTGAAATCCAGAATCTAGAGAGCCTCCATATCCTGTCTACTGAGCCCAGGGAGAGATCCAATGACAGCAGCAAGGGTGCGTGATCGGAGATTCCCCTAGGCAATATTTGTATGTCTGTGACGCGTGGGAGAACCGGGCTCCCAGCATAGATTAAGTCTATACGGGAAAAGGATCTGTGAGAGGCCGAATGGCATGTAAACGCCCTGGCCTGGGGGTGTCTCCACCTCCAAACATCTATCAGGCCATAGGTATCCGCCCATTCAGCCAACCCAGAGCAATGATGTCCAGCAGACGTCAATCTATCAAGAACCGGGTCAGGGACCAAATTAAAGTCACCCAGTATGATATTATTGTCAGATGCAAAGTCGGCCATTTTGCTGGTGATCTGATTGAGCACCAGCAAGGAAGCCGGCGGGGGCAGATACAAGCCCACAATGGTCCACGTTAGAGAGTAAATTTTAGCATGAACAATAACATATCTTCCATCAGGGTCCAGGGCCAAATCCAGGAGCCGGAAGGGAAGGGATTTTAGTATCAGGATAGTAACACCCCTGGAGAAACTGGAGTGTGTGGAGTGATAGTGGTAACCCACCCATGGTTTTTTAAGGGCCAGAACCCTACTTCCAATTAGATGCGTTTCCTGGAGCACACATATATGTGGGTTATAAGCTTTAATAAATTGGAACACCAGGGATCGCTTAACCGGGGAGTTCAATCCTCTGGTGTTCCAGGAAATGATGTTAAGGGAGGACATGGTCACTAGAGATGATAAGAGTATTAGGATCAGTATGGGTCACGGCTCCTGAACTGGACCCCCGGACCCTAAACGGACACACCTGGAAACAATGCAATGCTGATGAATCAATGATTTTAGTGCAAATATAGAACAAAAACAAAACCAAACTAAAAACAAAAATAGGAGCCCAATATCTACAGTAAATTGAGCTAGCCCCGTAAGGGGAACTTACCCCACCCCCCTCCCCACCCAGCCCCCCCAAACTGAGGCGGGTTTCAATCCCAAACCGATTCAGCTCGCCGGCTGCAACAGGGGGTCCGTGGAAGAGGCGAGCCCTACCCCCCGAGATTCCTACGGGGGGGCAAGCAGCAGTTCAAGCAGCTTTCCGAGTGTAAGATCTCCGCTGTTGTAATATAACAGGCTGTGAGGATGTAAGAGTCAACCTGAAAAAAAAAAGTAAACCGTGTTGCATCCCCACAGTAAAGTCGATCCAGCAAAAGGACACACAGCATGAACCTCAGTGCTCCGTGAAAGGGAGCAATTAAGAGCAAATGAACTTCATATTTCAACAGTCTCCTGCCCATATCCTCTGGCAGGGGCACAAACTTAGATGTTTCTAATGGGGATAATTAGCAACCCCATTTAGTCCGCACACACCATGGATTTAAACTGGGCAGAACAAGTGCAACATAACTAGGCATCCATGGGGTAATTCTTGTGGAAACTCAGACCTGAGCCCAGGTCACCGTGAATAAGCAATGAAAGGAAGTCAAGCGGCACATACAGATTAGTCGATCAACGGATCTGTGGTAACGAGTCCAGCCAGGTAGAAGCCTCTTTTGGCGTACTAAAGAATCGAGTTGTCTCGCCGTCTTGGACTCTCAGGCGAGCAGGGAAGAGTACACTGTATCGAATGTTGCGTGATCTCAACGCCGCCTTGACTTGATCGAAAGATTTCCTGAGCTTCTGGGTCTCCACCGAGTAGTCAGGGAAGATCATCAACTTAGCATTTTGGTATCTGAGGTCACCAGCATTTCTGGAGGCGCGGAGGACTTCGTCTCTGTCTCTGAAATTAAGGAGACGGAGAATGAAGGTGCGTGGAGGTGATCCAGGAGGCCCCGGCTTGGGCGGTATGCGGTGTGCCCTCTCGACCGTGTAATGGGGGGACCAACGGGCCTCAGGCAGAAGTTCACGCAACACACCCTCAATAAAGGAGGTAGGATTATTCCCCTCCGCCCCCTCTGGTAAACCAATAATTCGGAGGTTGTTGCGCCGATTTCGGTTCTCCGCGTCTTCGGCTCTATATTCTAGGGCCTTTACTTTGGTTTGAAGTGTGCGGAGAGCTACTCCATGTTCCGCCATAGTGTCCTCAGTGGTGCTCAGTCTTTGCTCCGACTCAGTGGCTCGCGATCTGAGTTTGTCTATATCTTGGCGGATTAGCCCCATATCCAACTGAACAGCTTCAATTTTTGTTGTGAGCGTTGATTGACAAGTGGCGATGGCCGCCATTACGTCCGCCAGCCAGGGGGGTCGGGAGTCGTCCGACTCCATGAGGCTCGTCTGTGAGGATCTATGGGCGCTGCGGGTGGAATGAGCCGCTGGACAGGGGTAGGTGGGTGTCGGAGGGGAATCCGACTGTGGCGGAAAGGTCAGTTTTTTGCCCCCTTTGCTATACTTCGCGCTATAGTTCCTGCGCCTCATTCAGCTGTCCGGGGTTCCGGTCCGTGCAGTAGTCAGTAGGTATCTGCGGGAGTCTAGCAGGGGGGGGGGACAGGGACAGTCAATCAGTGCAGTGTAGCAGGTGTCCCTCCAGATAAATCCCCCACCTGTCACTAAAGCTGCCACAGGCTTCCAGGGGTTTACAGTCCGTCCCCAGTCTGTCTCCCTCAGGATATCTAGGGGGGGGGAAGCCCCAGGTCCTGCTAGAAAGCACTCACCCCTCCTCTCAGGCCACAATCTCCACTTCAGGCCAGTCCAGAGTCCGCAGGCCGTCAGGCAAGGCCGCGGCTGCGGCCTAGTATCACGCTGGAGGAGAGGCTGGTCCGGGATCGGCCTGTGTCTCTGCCAGGGCTAAAGTTCCTCAGTCCGCGGCCCGTGGCAATCCGGGAATCTCGGTCTGTATGGCCGATCGCGCCGGGGGTCCTCCGGCGCGCGGCCGGGCCCGTCAGGAAAGGCCGCGGCTGTGGCCTAGTCGGCCGAAGTAGGCCGGGGAACGCCGATCGCGGCCCGGAGTCGAATCTTTTCCTCCCCGCAGCAGTCGGGAGATCTCCGGAGCCCCCTGAGCAACCCTGTGTGGTTTGGAGGTTGTTTTTATGGCTGATGGATCCGGATTTGAGCTAAGGAAAGCGGAGCCCTCAGAAAATGCTGCCGCTTACAGCGCCATCTTGGCCACGCCCCCCATATCTATAAGTCCATGTTCTTAGTGCGTAATTTAAATTGGTGTCATGACTGCTTAACTAAACTATGGGTCCCCTTTGAGAAAACAATGGCGGGCAGGAACCTAGCAGGTGCTCCCTGGATCCCTGCCGCTTCTAGGGATCTCTCGGATCCAGGCATCTGTTGTCACAGATGTATAGATTCGTCCTTAGCACCCAGTCTTCCTCAGTTCCCTACTTTGTTAGAGAATGGGAGAGGGAAATAGGTCAAGACTTTACCTTGCCACAGATTCAGAGACTGATTAGATTGACCCACTCCACGTCCATAAGCTCCTGTACACAAGAAATGTCATACAAATTTCTCACCAGGTGGTACCAGACCCTTGTCCAATTAGCACAGATGTATCCGATGGTAGATGCCCGCTGTTGGAGGGGCTGCAATAGTCCAGGCATGTTCCTCCATCTGTGGTCTTGTCCCAAAATTAAACCATTTTGGGGGGTTATCACCCCATGGAGCAAACAAACGACTCTCAGACGTTTAGAGTTTTCCCCTTTACATTTTCTTTTCCTTGGGGTTCCCTCCTCCTTTAAACTTTATAAAAAGAAAAAAAAGCGTAACTCATCTATTAAATGCAGACAAATCATTAATTCCCAGATTTTGGAAACAATCCACGTCTTACTCTGCAAGACTGAAAAAGGGAGGTTGATATAATCATGGCTGAACAGTGGGTTCACATTATCAAAGACCAGCAAGATGAGTTTAAAGACACATGGACAGGTTGGATGTACTATTCTTCTGAGATTTCCACAGATTAAATACCATCACTGTACAGCACTCAAGTGACAGCCAAACTGCTACATGTCTTCCCCACAGATGCATCTGCTACAACTTTTCCTTTCTTATCACCCATGGTGTGTAAGTTAACTTGAAGAAGCTAGTGCTGGGTTTACATTCCGTGCGGGTGTGGATGTATTAATGGGCACACTTCTTGTGGGAGGCCCTCCTCTGTCCTGGCGCACACAGGTCGACAATGGCGCGGGGTCAGGTGGAACATCGGGGCTCTCCTTTGTTGGGTGCCCTTTGTTTATCCATTCTGTATAGGTTTCCCCTTTTTGTATACTGCATTTGATATCCTTTTATCAGCAAGCCACCTCGATGTTGAATGTATTTCCATTTTCTCAAATGTGAGTTATTCCTGCGCTACCTTGGAAAAAGGTACACATACGGACAGCTGCAGACACCGAATGGGATCAAACAAGGCCCATGGGCGGTAAAGAGCATAAAAAGTAGGTGCTGCACTAACCTAAGTGAGAGGATGTGATAACATATGGCAGTGTAAAATAAATGAAATGGGACTATAGGATCATCTATAAATAAGTAATAATGAAATATCACGCACAATGTCTTGATGAAAAAGTGCAAAAATTAAATAAATAAAATAACTATCCCGTACTATAATCTTAAGTATATGCTAAGCGCAGCAACACCATGCATGCAGGGACCGGTCAAAAATAAATAGTCCTCATACATGCATAATGTTATTACAACATGTGCAAAACTAAGCATAAAGTGCTAATGTGCAGATGTGCAACCCACAAGAATATATATGAATTCATAAATATGTGCAAAAAAACAGCAACATCATTGCAAGGACCATACAGGAAATCTATATAGTCCTCATACATATATAATACTATAATGACATGTGAAATTATGTCAGGGGATTCCCCTGATGAAGTCACGTGATTGGGTGACGTCACACGTCAACTAATAACTGCTTTTGATCAGTGAGTATATGTTGGGAAGTTTCTAAAAGAACATCATGACTAATATAGATTCCCCTGATATTAATTTAAGTTTTTTTTAGTCATTTTCAAGATTTCTGTTCTCTTTTCCAAGCCCGATGTTAGGGCAGTTTTGTTGCCTCCGAAACACGTTGTCTTTTTATGGTTAAATTGGGATCTTATAAAATTTTCTTGGATCCTTTCAAGTTATGGACTGGTACCCATTTGTGTATGTTTACGCTTGGCACCAATGTATCTGGATAATTTCCCACCGACCACCACTGGATGGGAATCCATCTCCACTGACCCCTAGTATACGCACGTGTTTTTCCCTCTTAAACAGCAAAATCTTTTTTTTTTTTTTTGAAAGAATTACTTCATTGACAAAATATTTGTACAATATTTTTTAATTATATGATTGCCTCACATGTTATATGAAAGTTATTTGTATGTTATAAATAATAGACAAAATGCTTGTTGTCCACCTTTAGGTAATAGCAGCAGGGTACATTCTAAATTTAAAAAAATAATGGTGGTACAAATGATGGTACAGACAAATTGGTAGAGTATAGTGAATGGTTCAAACATTATAAAACAAGTGCAAACTTTTAAATAGAAAAGCTGCTTTTAAAAAGTTGTGGGGAGACAGATCGTAGCAATCAGCAAGTCAAGTAACACACACGACCATTTCCCTTGTGTTGAACACACTGTTGATGAATGCTTGTGAATAAGTGTGTTCCGAAGATAAATGGCTATACAAAGGATCAGCGGTAATCAAAAAGGCAAATGGTCTCCACAGAAACTGTGCATGCACACTGTTCCATTAAAAAACACAATGCCTAATGTCTAAACATAGTTCTGTAATGTGAAGAAGTAGGAGCTGTTTGGATTGTGCAGTCAACCACTGAAATGAATGTCACATCATTCTAACTGAGACACTGAGCAATGGAAGTGGTTACATTGGGAGAATGTCATTGCGACTCTGGAAGCAAGTATAACTTTATACAGAAGATGACCTTATCACCTTCCATTTAAAATTAGACTTTCAGTTTTGGGTAAAACATTTCTTTAATTATATTGCATATTTACAACAGCAAATGCACATTCCACAAACAAATCATATAGCTACAGGTCGTTGTGGTAAACACAAGTTATAGTAAGCATCTGGCGTCCAGAAATCGATTCCTTTCCAGCCACACCATCCCTGCAAAAACAAGAAAAATCATCAGTTAGTTATCAACTCTGTATTTTTCATTGCCAATAAATGTGGCAGAATCATCTTGGGAAGATCCTTCCTGGCTGGCTGACTGTTTTATAGCAGCATGCATGCTCTCTAATATTGCTTTAGAAGGTAATCCTCAGTAGCAGGCTAGACCTTTAGCAAAGCATGAGCCAAGAAAACTATCAATCACTCATTTGGTGTTAGATTCAAATGTCGGATTGTGTGGGTAGAAAGATGTAGTGATATAGTGCCATCTATACAGACAGATATGACCAGTGCACAATCGGAAGATTACTACATCTTCTCTATAAACAAGGAGATAGTCAAGCCTAACTTAACATTCTCACCCGCCATGTTTTTTCTATCTTACCTGTATCATTGTAAGAAAGGGGGAGAGGCAGTGCTGGATTTCTAAGGGGGAAAAGGGGGAACTTCCCTGCCGCATGCCAAGCTAAGCCACGCCCCCTCCGTATCCTCCCTTTTTAAAAAAAAAACCTGGCTCAGTTAAAAAACCTTCAGGAACCGAGGCCCCTTTTTATTGGGGGATCCATGCTCCTGGACCCGTAAAGCACCCCGCCAGGAAAACTTTATGGCTGAAAAAACCAAAGCACTGAATCCCGGGGTCCAGCTCTCTAAAAGAGAAGAGTTACGGGCTAAACCTTGTTTCTTCCGCCACGAGGCCCGGGTGCCATTCAATTCGGCCTGAAGACACTTTGAATGGAGCCAGTTGCATAGCCTGCCCCAGCAAGGAATGTTCCAGTGGACCTCAGCACAGCACATATTTACTCGTGACCAACACCTAAGACACTGGCGAAAAAACTGAGGTACTCCCAGTAGTGGGAGGGGTTATATAGGGAGTGGACTTCTTGTCTTAGGGTGTGCCAGTGTCCATCACCTAAAGGTGGCCTATAACCCACATAGAAACTACTATGGCTCTGTGTCCCGTGATGTACGATAAAGAAATAAAGGTTATACTGTAGTCATAAAGCTAGCCACACACACACACACACACACTAGGAATAGGCAGTCTGACCTGATTCACTTGTGACCTAATCACTCACCGATCTGGACAAGTGTAAGGTATTTGCATGTTCTCCCTGTGCTGGTTTCCTCACACACGCCAAAGACATGCTTCTAGGTTAATTGGCTCCTGTCTAAATTGGCCCTAGTATGTGTATGTCTGAATGCGAGTTAGGGACCTTAGTTTGTAAGCTCCTTGAGAGAAAGAACTGATGTAAATGTACAATATACCGTATATACTCGAGTATAAGTCGAATTTTTCAGCACATTTTTTTGTGCTGAAAGTGCCCCCCTCGACTTATACTCGAGTCAAGCACTTTTCTGCAGCAAAAAATGTAATTTTCCGAACCGATTTTGGGGCCCCGTATCTCAGGGTCACTTGGTGCTAGAAACCCCAAATTTGGTATGCAAACCCAGTGGATCTGGTTCCATAACATATCCAAAGCTGAAGTTCCTAGCTCTAAGTGGCCCCGAGATACGGGGCCCCAAAATCGGTTCGGAAAATGTCATTCTCTGCTGCAGAAAAGTGCTTGACATTTTCTGAACCGACTTTGGGGCCCCATATCTCAGGGCCACTTGGTGCTAGGAACCCCAAATTTGGTGTGCAAACCCAGTGGATCTGGTACCATAACATATCCAAAGCTGGGGTTCCTAGCACCAAGTGGCCCTGAGATGCAGGGCCCCAAATCTGGTTCGTAAAATGTCATTCTCTGCTGCAAAAAAGTGCTTGACATTTTCTGAACCGATTTTTGGGGCCCTGTATCTCGGGGCCACTTGGTGCTAGAAACCCCAGCTTTGGAAATTTTATGGTGCTAGTTCCACTGGGTTTGCACACCAAATTTGGGGTTCTTAGCACTAAGTGGCCCCGAGATACGGGGCCCCAAATTCGGCCAACTGTGTCATTTCGGGACCCTTTGTGTTCAGAGACCCCAAATTTTGGCTGCAGCTAGGGGGCATCTAGGAACCCTTAACTACCGAGTTTGAAGTTCAGGGGACCTATGGCTGCAAATGGGCACAGTGAGGCATGCAAATGGGCACAGTGAGGCTGCAAATGGGCATTGTTGACCCTCTTTTCCACTTACAGTAGCTGTGCATTTCTCACCCTCGTCTTATACTCGGGTCAATAAGTTTTTCCTATTTTTTTGTGGTAAATTAGGGCCTCGACTTATACTCGGAACGACTTATACTCGAGTATATACGGTATATGTAAAGCGGTGCATAAATTGTTGGTGTAATCTAAATTCCTGTAATAAATAAATAATAAATATAATCCAGTCATACACACCCGTGCCAAAACTTCTCTGCCATGTGAAGTTTTGGGCAGTGACCCCATACACATGCAGTTATGAAAGTGTATTTTTCATTTGGACTGTTGAATATCAGAGCATGAGTTAATAAAAGCAAGGAAGCTGGCCTCCCACTATTCACATGTTGGTTAGAGCAGGCAGGTGTTAGACTCTAGGGTATGTACGCTTTTATGGCAGGGCAATTTTTGTGCACCATTATAACACATAGTACTGAACAGCTTAGTACTGGGGCGACCTTTCCTAAATAAAGGTGGCCATAGATGGTCCAAATCTTCCTGCTGAATCAGCAGAGATTCAAACTATGTATGGGCAGGCTGAATGTACCCAAGTTAATTGATCATATTTTACATGCGATTATTGCTAGAGGCTATTATTCCCCACCGGGAGAACACAATGGCTCCGCGGGAGAGATTCTTCTATCAACACTGACTGTGTTGGGAACCTGTGGTTGCAAGAAAGAAATTTGCTCTGTCTATGGCTGGCCTAAGTGGACAAATGTGCTGGACAGACCAACAGTGCAAGGTAATTCTGGGGGAAAACATTAGTAAATAAATGAATAACATGGCGGGAGCTTGATAACCTTGTTTGACTTAAAAGGGATCAACCAGTGTTGACTGCAGCAAGTCTTTTAGGTTTACATTGGCCTAAGGGATATGGCCAGAAATGTTTGGATAAAACAGAAAGGAAAAGGAGGGAGCTTAGAGAAGAAGGCTTAGGAGTACAAGAGTACCTTTTCTAAAATGGTCTGGAGATCTTCAGCTCCTTTGTAATGTGGATCCAGTATGAGGAATCTAATGTCACCAGTGGACTCACTCCAGTTCACTCCAAGGATTGTGTGAGCCAGAACACCTCCCCCTAAATTTGAAGCAAATAAAAACAGCTATTTTGCAATGTTATAAGCCGCAACAGGCTTTAGAGTTAAAATAAATGCTTAAAGAATAAAAATATAAAAAAGGTATTCTCAGAGAGGGGGCCCTCTCTTTCTTTCTTACAGATTACAGTACTGTATGAAATTATTTCACATCCCTTTTGTCCCCAGTGCTTTGGCCCATGCCCTGCATGCAGTTTTATATTATATATACTGTTCTTTCTGCCTGGAAACTGGAGATTGTCCATAGCAACCAAAAAGTGTCCCTTTATGTCAAAAGTGGCTTTAGACCAGCTAGAAAACAGCGATAGTAAATTAGAACACTTGCAGAATTGAGTGATAGTGAATCGTGGGGAAATGTATTATATTATTATTTTTTTAATTATTTATATTTATTTATTATATTATAATTTATGTTTTTGTGTTTCAAACTTCATCATACCCGGCTGTCTACTAGACTCTTGTTTGGACAGATTTAAGTGTGTTATTGTTAAGAATTACAGGCCTACAATATAAAACGCCAAATTTCCATGCAAAATAATTGTACCGCTTTCAGCACCTAAAATCTGAAATAATCATACCGCCAGGGAGGTTAAAGAGGCTCAATTAGTCTGCGAAAAGCTATATTTGATTTTGTCTTGTTTTATTAGTTTACTATATTTTACCGTTTTGTTACCAGTAACTTTCCTACAGCATACACTTTTGCTTTAACGTATCTGTATTTGTATTGTCAAAATTGATAATAAAAACCATATATACCCGAGCATAGGCCGACCCGAAGCACCTAATTTTACCACAAAAAAACTGGGAAAACTTAAAAACTCGAGTATAAGCCTAGGGTGGAAAATGCAGCAGCTACTGGGTAAACAATGCCAATCTGCAGCCGTACCTTTGATAACTAAAACAGCGGGTGTCTTCTGCTGTGTCATGCAGTCTGTTCGGCAGCCGTCCATTGTAACAAAGCCCCACCTCCTCCTCATCCGTGATAGACGGAACACTGATACAGTTTCCCAGCATTGTATCAGGGTTACTCTATCACGGACGAGGAGGTGGGGCTTTGTTACAATGGATGGCCGCCAAACAGACTGCATGACACAGCGGGAGACACCCGCTGCTTTAGTTATCAAAGGTACGACTGCAGATGGGCACAATGAGGCTGCAGATGGGCACAGTGAGGCTGCACCCCCACTTGAGACCCTCACTCGAGGATAAGCCGAGGGGGGGGGGGGTTCAGCCTAAAAAAA